>JABXWE010102306.1:0-50213 GCA_014611495.1 Limonius californicus
AGATAATTGAAGAAAACATCTTTCTACTAGTGGAAACCGTAATATAGCTTACTAAGCAAGAACCTCCGTTCGTATACAGAGCTGCGTGTGATATCTACGCGCACTACAGGATTGGATCAAGGAAAATTTTGTTTTCAGGTATTTCTAATATGAAAGTTAATTTTATTTTTTATTAATAAAGAAAATAAATGTGTATTAATTTGTTAAATCTGCATCGGTACAAATTTTATTGAGCATAATTAATTTCTTAATTTGATATATTTATTTAGAATTTGAGCCATTTAAATACCTGTCGTTTGTCTTTTTATGTCTCTGTATTTAGAAGCATATGCAGTACCCTGAGATAGTAATCAACGATTATTCTTGAGTAAGGTAGGTTTTTGATGTGAAAAATATTTGCTGTAATTAAGAGCTAGCAACATTTCTGTTATACCGGGTTGAATGAATGTCTATGGTGTTTATTTAAAGTGAATTTTGATTTAGATTTGTAATTTTGTGTATACAGGGAAATTTCCCTTATTTGACTAATAACAATTATTATCACTGTGAAAGCTATAATCACCATAGCAAATTTTATGGCACCTTCAACGTACGGGCTTTATACAGCATTTTATGGGCGCATCAACGTGGGGCAAATAACTAAAACTACTCTAGTGTTTACAGCAATATATATATATGTTGGTTTTGAGGATTCCGCGGGTGTTGTATGCTGTGGTTGGTTTCCAGGAATTCTTCCGCGTAGCAACTTCTTGGTCCTGGGACGGACCGGGCTGGTTGTCTTGGCGACGTTTCGGCAAAGTCACATTTGCCATCTTCAGGTCTTGTCGGATAACTTTCTGCTGATGCTTCTTGTAATACGACTGTCGTATTATCGAATCAAAAAATTTCTTCTTCTTCTGATTATACCTCTCACTAAACTGTAATTTAAGGGTATGTTACTTTCCCTTCACGGTGAAATGTTAGCCTACTACGATTTAAAATAAATATTTTATTAATTAATATTAATATTAATTCCTCTTGTACTTGAATTTTTTAGAAAAGAAATTTTCAATATTTTTTGATTGTAATGGAATTTTGGATTTAGCTTATTTTGGCGATTCTGAACAACTTTTATTAAAGGAATTTTGTTGTAAAAAAATCCCTAATACGACTTCTTCAATCCAAAATTTAATTACAAACAAGAAATATTGAAATTTTTTAGAAAAAAAAATTTTTCAATATTTTTTGTTTGTAATGAAATTTTGGATTTAGCTTATTTGAACGATTCTGAACAACTTCTATTAACAAAATTTTGTTGTAAAAAAATCCCTAATACGACTTCTTCAATTTTGCTGCTTATTTTAAATCGTAGTAAGCTAGCATTTCACCGTGCAGGGAAAGTAACATACCCTAAAATTACAGTTTAGTAAGAGGTATAATCAGAAAAAGAAATTTTTTGAATCGATAATATATAAACAAAATACTGGGGTGGTGCAGTCTACAGTGAGACACACTGTATATATATATATATATATATATATTGCTATGTAATTTGTTATAAATATAAATAAACAAATAGCCCCATGTTGATGGTGCCGTAAATATATGCTATGAGTTATTATAAAAATACATAATTCAAAAGCCCCACGTTGACAAGCCATAAAGAATGCTATGTAATAAGTTTATAAATAATTAATAATTAAATTATATAATCGCCCAACTTCTGTTAGCTCAAAATTAAGAATTTCTATGTAATTTGTTATAAAAATAAATAAATCTTCACGTTGGTTGCGCCAATAATATAAACGTAAAAATGAAATATTCGTCACATTACAAACTTAATTTTCAATTTTCATCAGCATATAAAAATTACAAAGATCTCAGGGTTATTTTCGTGGCCTCTCCAAAGATAGTTATCTAATCACAATAACAAGTAAAACAAACACATACATAAATTAATTGTAAACTTATCTGAAATCCAACAATTTTGGAACGGGCTGTATATCAGAATTTCTCAGAACTGCAACGACTGCATAAATTTGACCTCGCCGCGATTGCTCAGATCCATACTTCGATCACTGCATTCCTTGACTGCTTCCAGCATCATTGACAAATGCTTTTTACAACTTTTTGGTTAAGTGTTGTAAACATCCAATGAAACAACTTCAACAACTTTTGTTTAAATGTATTAAACAGATCAGGGAAGTAGATTTGTAAATTGATAAATTGATCTTTTAATTCAACCAAAATTGCGTTCGAAGAATTATAACTTTAACTTTTCCAGGAACCGTTGGAATTAGACAACACAATTCAACCTCCAAACTACAGGTAAATTTAATTTTGTTAGAATAAAAACACTTTTTTAGTAACTTGAACTTAAATAAAACTTTATTAATTTTTTGTTTATAATAGTGTTGAGGTTAAGTAACCTAACAAAATTTAAAAATGATTAATATTTTATGTGATGTGTTTAATTACGTGAATAATAAAAGTTTAATTAATTTTCAAGTTTAAAATTGTTTAATTTTTATAAAAATAATTCAACTTACCTGGAGTAAACAGTCAAGAGTGTTTTCATTTCCGAATTTAAGGAATATAAGTTGTTGAAGCCTATTAAATGCAAAGTACAATTATCAATGAGTTTAAAGAAGGAAGTTACTTACCATTTCTGGAATATTTATTGATTTTTATAACAATTGTAAGTAATTTATCTATGTTTGATGACATCTGAAGAGCGAGGTCGAGCTGAGTGTAGCAATCATCTGTCATTTGGCGGCAAATTGATGACAACGCAAGTTTGACAAGTCAGTTATACACAGTGCTACATCAACATTGGAATATACACCCGGATTCAACATTTATAAGGAAACAGATAAGTTTTATTAGAAATTTTATTGATATGTGTGGAATTTATTATTATGATATTTTGTAACTGTCAATTTTAGCGAGGCCACGAATTTTAAGAACCCTGAGATATTTAAAATGTTTATATGTTGTTGTTAATAATGTTTAAATCATTTTATGGGCGTAACCAACATTAAAAATTTATTTTAAGCTAGCCGAGGTATAATAAATCAAAATTTACATTTATTTATATTATAATTATTTCTATAAAGAGTCTACATAGCAATATATATATATATATATATATATATATATATCACCCTCGAGAAGATTCCTACCATAGCGTATACATATTTGGTCCAGCGCTTATTTATCAACAGTCCAACGCCGCTACTGCTATTATCGTTTTCGCCTTTATAATATAATTACCGTCCTGATCGCAGTTTCATCGCATTTTCTCCTCTCCTTCTTACCTTACTCAAGCTTATGAAGTCCCATTTAACCTTGATCAGCTCTTGTTCTAGATGTGCTAGTAGCTATTCTTCTTCTTAAGGAATTTTTGCACCCCCCCCCCCCCTTCCCAGAATGTATGGGGCCAACCGAATGTGTAGGATTGTGGGATTGTATCCCTACCCACCAGCGGTAAATGAGTTGTAAAATTCGCCGTTTTCAGCTTGTTAGTATTAGGGGGTAGATTAGCATTACAACGCCAAGCTTGCTAATTGCGGGTTGGCGAGTAGATTTAGAATTTAGAAAGGGATAAAAAGTCCAGTTGAATAGCCCTTGACCAAAATAGCGGGTTTAAGTCGGATTTCCGCGGCATTCGCCAAAAATAAGTAATGCATTTGCTGTCACGTTATTTGAAAACGCCTTACTTAAAATTGAAGTAAATTGACAGCTCGACTTATTATTGTCATAAGTAAGCCGCATTGATCAATGAGATTAAATTAAAGAAAAAGTGTTGATAGCCACATATGTTGTGTTGCGTCAAACACTTTTAAGGGGAGACAACTTAACTAGCCCACTCTGTAGTTATTAAATAATAAAAAAAAATAACTGTAAGAGTACACTTTGGGGTAAAAGACATCTTCAACTTTTTATATCTCTTGAATACTAGAACCTTAAAGTTCTTCGAATATGTCATTAATGGCTTGTAGGTATTTCTCTTTACTTGTTTATGAATCGTTATTACGAAAATTACGTACGTATACATACGCAGAAGACCATTTTTAGTATTTACGGTACAAAATTAGAAGCTGTTAACAACAACCAGCTTTTAATTCTTTAAATTATTATTCATCATTTCTCGTGTACAAACAAATAGAAATTACTATACACTTGCCAGTTAAAGAGGCGTAATTGCAAAATTTGAGTAGTATTATTTGACTACACTGGAGGTGTTTAGTAGGTACTTACCACAAATCGTAGAATTCACAGTTAAATTTAATTTATACCAGCTTACACCTTATATCAAAATCAATTACATTTTTACATTTTTTTAATATGATGACCAATAGAAATATGTTGTAACGTGCTAATACCGTTCAATCCAACATTTTTAATATCAAGTTATAAATATATGATCTAACTGTTTTCAACGTACTTTAAAGAGTAAATTTAACACACATCATAAACATAAGTAACTACGAGATATATAAGAATATTCATTATCATTTTTAAAACCGTTTAATCATAGGCCTATACGTCAACGCTGTAATAGTTCGCAGGGTCACTATTTCAAGGTTACTATTGCTGACATATGCTTCCGATTATGACACCATTACCTACTTTTAAATATCAATCAAGTATCATTACTTTTGTGGATGTAATACTAAAGCAAAAATTTAATGAATTTATTAATAAAAACCTTATTGAAATGATTAACAAAAAAAATCAGACATTAAAGAGGAATTGTGATAGTCAAATCAAGCACCAACATACCCTTTACTTACGAAACCCGAGAAAATTTTTAGGTTGTTGCAAATGATACGGGTTTATCCAAGCGTAACAAGTAGAAAAATGGTTATGTAACTTCGGAAAATGTATCACATAACCCACGACACATGCAGAGAGAGAGTTCCATTGGATACCTGCCCATTGTGCAATTTAATGTGTTTAAAATTAGCACTTCTAGAATAGAATCTATCACTTCCACTAATCAGACCAGCGATCGTTTCGGAACGGCAAACAATTGATTCGATTATATGTGCTGTTGTTCTGAATTAATGCGGAGACTCCAACGCTCGAATGAGCACAAAACTCCCTTATTTTTTCAAAGTAAAATTTAAATTTTCCTCAAAACACAACTCGAATAAACAGGAATTAAAATAGCGATCATAATTTCATAATTACTCATTTCCAGCTAATTTATTCATATTTGAGCAGGCCGGCTTGGTTCAAATTCTAACACTGCACTTGTTCTACTTTCACGAAATCAAGAGTGCAAGCACTGACCGTGGCGAACACTCCTTTACGCGGCACTCAAAACGATCTTGTAGATCGAATCTGAATTTTGAATAATTTTTTAGGTTTATGGAAAATTGTGCTGAGATTTTAATGAACGTGCATTTTAAGTGCATTGCAGAATGGTTTAATTTTTGTACGAGGCGGTTAATTTGAACATTTAAATTCTTCACTCGTTCGTTAACACTGCGACATTGTTATATAAACTTTAAGTACGCATTGCAGGTTATGAGGCTTGCATAATGATGCACGGTTGAAAGAACTATTTGCTTCACTTCCTAAATCGGGTAATGCACATTAAAATATTGTCAGCGGCTCAACGTGTCGCGTGTTAAATATTTTTAGAAATGTTTAAAATTATCACTTGCGTTGAACAATTGGGTTAGTTAAACGCTCGTGCTTCGGCAGTGATTATCAAGTCAAATTAATAAATCCTAATGTCATGGTTTCAGGTTTAATTAAATTTAAAGCCTAGCAGAAACTTTAATGATAGAACTATTTAGTTTGTGATTTTTTAACAAAATAGACAAAACTTAGGCAAATGTATATAAATATGCATTAACATGTAACTGAGTTACAGTTAATGTCACCTTTTTAGTTTTTAGAAAAATAGACTAATCAAAATTTTAATAAATTATTTAACTTTGAGTGCTACCTTGTCAAATAAATTATGGGAACTACGCTGAAACAGTAAAAATTGGAGTTTTGAAATCTGAATAATATTTAGCACTAAAGAATTCTAAAATTAGTTTAGATTAGGCCATTTAAAATTGTGTAAATACCCAAAAAATAATTTACACAGACGGACTTTTTTTAAATTAGTAATGGCCGTATTCGTACGAGTGCCTTTGCAAAATTATTGTTATTCACTACTATATCAGACAGTAAAAGTAATTCTACTGGAAACAGAAAATCTCTTATTACCATCAAATTTTGAGTTGCCAAAATAATCAAACTAAGACCGATCTTACTGCATTTCGCCAGTTCCAAATGCGAAATGAGCAAAACCAACGTCAGCTGAGCCTTTTTAAGCCGAAACAGGAGCAACCGGTGCTTTAACAGCGGCCATCCACCTAAATAAAAGAAGTTGTTGGCCTTGCGACAGATTCAAACAATTTTTATTATTCAAATCTAGCGCTGTCGCGTGCTTTTTACTCAGACCATTGATTACTAAAACGTAACGCTCGTTTGTGGAGATTTAATTTTAGAAAGGACAATTATCGTAAGAGAATTCCAGAAGGTAGCAATTATTGAAGCTCTGAAAATGGGCGATGAATGGAATTAAACTTTTCAATTGGTTTAAAATACGACTTCGCAAATAGTTTCATCGAATTTACTTAGAATACGCTTTATTCGGATATAGCTCCAATTGTTATCTATTTTAATGTCTTATTCAATTAATTAATTTCGTTAAACAATGGAAACCTGCTGATGACCGGTTGTGAAACAATTCGCAAATAAATTTCAAGATAGTAGTTTGCATAATATTATGCAGAGTATTTGAATAGCCAGTATGTCTATTGTACTGCTGCGACAAGGTAATTAACCGGGAAATGAATATTAATTATGGAATATGTTCGTAGAAGTACGCACGAAAGTTAACAATAGTTAACTCAAGCTTATCTGCACTACGAACCATGTTAATTATTATTTATAAATAGATTTGTTATGGATTATACAATTAACGGTTCAAATGACTAACTCACAACAGACTTTGCTTGTAAGATCCAAAACAAACTTTTTTTTGCTTCTCAATGTGCTTTGAATAAATATTGAAATTTTGATGGTCCTACAAAACGACGACAAATGGAAATTTGTTAACGAATTTAGACCAATCTGGGCCTGGCAAAATTTAAAAGGTGTACCTCGTGATTGACAAAAAAACCGATATTGATTGAAAGTAAATAAAAAGAAAAAAAACCAACGAAATGGGATTTTCTGCAATAGTTTCATAACTGTTTTGGATACATGAATAATAAAAGCCTGGGTTGGTGTACCACTGGCACTTTTTCAAAATCCAATAATCATACTCTCCTTATCGGTGTATATTAGAGAATGGCGCAACCTTGCAATCAATTGCGCGAGCTATAATATTTTTAGAGATTGTGCGCCGCTGCGCTAAATAATTGATTTATTGGTCCTATTTTCACCTACTCGCTGGAATTATTGTTATCCGATAGAACTACCCATGAAGCTCAAAATCTCTAACTGTATGATTATTTCAATCGATGCTTTCTAATTACGGAAAAGACTCAATTGTTGAACACTGTGTTCAAGTATCGTTGCCACATCCGAGTAAATACAGGTTTTGTTAAAAGCGTAGGCAATGTAAAATAAATTAAATAAGTGTTATCAACGTCGAAGACAGCCCGCTGGAGTGTCCTTGTGGTCTGTCCTTGAATTAATAAAAATGTAATAAACAAACCGATTACGCAACGATGCAATCAACCAAAAAAATGTTGCTCAATATTTATGGCCTATTGTGTGAGTGGCTCTTGAGGTAATAATGAATGTTTGTTTACTGTTTCGTTGTAACATGGGCGTGCTGAAAGTTTTTATTAAAACTGCGTTTAGATAAAATGCATGTACATGTACCTATAGTGAAGGAGGTAAATGGATCAACCAGATGCGTTCAGAGGGGTTCCCAAGAAATATAAATACACACATTACATTTAAAATTGCAGAAGTTATTTTAGAATTTCATTAAGCTCGTTAATGTTCATTTTCATACCTGCATTATAACAGCTTCTATAAACTTTTGAAATATTAACATAAATGAATATATCTCAATGATATAACAGCAATCGTAGCTTAATTCATAAATACTTAAAATAAAATGAAGAGCTTTATTTTACCGCCAGTCATATTTGGTTCTAATCGAAAAATTAAATTGTGCTGTAGATAAGTTATTAATTTTTATTATTGCCAAACAAGTCCCACAATTTTTTCAATTTTTTAGAATAACTTCTACACAAATTTCCATAAGCACTCAAAAATCTCTCTCGGAATTTTCTTCTACTTTTCTTTGAAATGCTTGTAATTAATAAGGTTCTTATTATACATAGCGAAATGATTCCCACAGTTCGTATAATTTTGTTAGAATTGCCATACAATATCTATAACTTCCAAGAAAATGTCAAAATTCCTAAACATGTTCAATACAATTCATTCGAATTCCTAATTGATACTTCCAGAACTTTGCACTATTTCCAGAAAACCGTACAATACAGAAATAAGTTCCAGAATTTCGAGAATTACACCTAGAGGCTATAGGTATATTATCAACTCCTACATTCCTCTCAATTCTCAAGCAATTCCTTAATGATTTTTATACATCCACGATTAATTAAAATTTCTTAATTAATGTTTACCAAAATTGTTGCTATTTCCGGAAAATCATCTAATATCCAAATAATTTCAAGAATTTACATCATTGTTCTTCCATCAATACGGAATTCTCTTACAACTACTCAATCATTTTAATATATCTGCTAGAATTTTCTTCAAATTTTCTTTCAAATGTTTGTAATTAATAAGATTCTTATTATAGATACCTAAATGATTCCCACAGTTCGTATAATTTTGTGATAATTGCCATACAATATCTAAAATTTCCAAGAAATTTTCAAAATTCCTAAGTATGTTCAATACAATTACTTTGAATTCCTAATTAACACTTACAGAACTTGGTGCTATTTTCAGAAAACCCTACAATAAACAAATAATTTCCAGAATTTCTAGAATTACCTACCACATAGGGACTACATGTATATTAGCCATTATTTTGCCATTCTACGCCTACATTCCTCGCAATTCCTTAATGATTTTTACACATCTACTGCAATTATATGCAACCTTTCTTCTAAATGCTTGTAAATTAATAAGATTCTTATAATAACTAAACGATTCTCACAATTCGTATAATTTTGTAAGAATTGTCCTACAATATCTACAATTTCCAAACTTCCCAAATAAGTTGGATACGATTCATTCAGATTTCAAAGTTGTATCTCTGGAAAACCGTGTAATACCCAAATAATATCTAGAATTTTTAGAATCGCCACACAGAGACTATTTACATCCATTGTTCTTCCCTTCTACGTTCAAAATCCTCATAATTCTCACACAATTCCTATACGATTTCTATATATCTGTTACAACTTTCTCCAACTTTTCTTTTAATTAGTAAGATAATTATCATAACTACATAAATAATTCCCACAAATTATATAATTTTATAAGAAGTGCCGTGAAATATGTAGAATTTTCGAGGAATTGCCAAAATTCCTTAGAAAGTTCGACATAATTAATTCAAATGTTTAATTAAACCTGACTAAAATTGCCGCCAATTTCAATAAACCCTATAACACATAAACAATTGACAGAATTTTTGCAGGAAATATTTACATAATAATTCCATTTCCATCATTCTTAAACAATTACCATACAATTCCTTTCAAATTTCCGCATAATGTTTTTCTTCTGATCTTCTTTTACAACAGTAATTCCCACAATTCTATAAGAATTCGTCGAAATTTCCAGAGAGTATCTTAATATGTATAAATAATTCCGACAATCCGGCAGTTCCATAATTATTTGCCAGCTGTTAGGCAATGCTTGCAATGACTGCAATTCACATGCAATTTCCACAGTTTTAAACCGTTTCTGATGTTCTTAAAAATTAGTAATTCTTATATATTCTAGAATTTTATATGAATTACGATACAATTCCAAGTAATTCCTACAAATATTACAACAATTACAGAATAACCACAAAACGCACAAATAATTTTCATATTTCTAAGGATTTTCTAGTAATTCACATTAATTATGTAAGAACATCCACAATACCTGTCCTTCATAATCAATTCCTTCACCTTCTGCACTGATTTCTTCAATTCTAAAAAAAGTTTAATCATACGTAAATAATTCAATGGAATTCTGTAAATATATACATGCAGTTTCTACAATTTCTATTCAATTCCACAATTTTAATATTCTTAGAGAATTGTTTACAATTCTTGCATTTGTGCAAAAACATCAAATAATAATAATTTTCACAATTTCCAGAACCGCAATAATTCCAGTAATATTGCTACAGAGTGCATACAATTCGTTAAAATCAATGTAATTTAAAAATTGTCGTAATATAGATACGATTCGCTTCATTTCCAGAATTTAGTAAAATTACCCACAATAACAAAACAACTTCGATAAAATTAAAAAAAAATAGTCTTAGACAATGCTTTACAGCTTTCGGATTTGCTAAAAAATCTTTTGTAATTGTAATTGTCACAATTTCTGGTATTCCGCATTAATTCCTGTACAACTCGAGCAATTCCTAGAATTTCTCCATGCAATTCTTAAAAGTTCCTCTAATTAAAAACTTTAAATCATCATACAGAAATAATTTCAATAGTTACTGCATGTTTCTAACAATTTCTATAGCCTCGAAAACATTTAATTTCTATGCAATTTCTGCAACTTTCTTAAAATTTTCCAAGTTTTTTCTGAATCTATAAATGATTTCGAAATTGCTACACTTTCGCATCCAGTTCACACAATTTCTAAAACTTCCACACAATTTCCTTCGTTTCATAGGCGAATTTTCAAAAAAATCTCTTGTTCATCCATATTATGCTATCAAATTACTTAAATAATTTCTCAAAAATTCCTATACTTTTCAAGTAATTGTATAATGCACAGATACGTACCAGATTTTAAAAAATACCATGTAAATTGTGAGATTTAGTTTTTTCTCTTTATTCTTTTCTGTTTACTTTTTAGAAACATTTTATATATCTGGAATTATGTCTAGAATTTCAGCAGTCTCCTGAATTTTTTAGCAATTCTAATAATTCTTCCATACCTTATATAATTTCACATAATTTCCAGAATCATTCAGCATACTATTCTCAAAATTTCAGTCATTTTTTTGAATAAACGTAAATTTGTAAAATTGTTAAGTTTTTAATAAAAATTTTTCTTAAAATCTCTGATTTCTAAGGACAAAATCATTGAAAGCTATTAATTTTTAAACTACGTTTGTCAAACTCTTTGAAACTTTTCCACATTTTTACCATTTTAATTGTGATAGTAAGTTGTCAACTGTTTGAAACTACAATAGATTTTTTTAAACTTCCACAATGAACAATAACAGTAAACCAAGCAACCTTGATTTACTGTAAATTTTTAATAAAAATTTAAAATGAAAGCATTCGAAGCTACAATAAAGCGATTGTTTAACATTTCTTTTAATTCTTGAACAAAATCGTAAGGACTCATAAAAACACAACAACCAACAGCAATATCATTTTTAGAGCAATAAAGAAATTCAATTTTAGTTAACCAATCCAAGGTTATCTCGCGCACGAAATCCCACGTGAAAAATTGCCTAATTTAGAACTACAATTCTGAATATTCAGCGAAGACAAATTTTACCAATCTTTGTAAAACTAGGAAATGGTGTGTTAAATTTCCAAGAGCAATCAACACTAACCGGCCGTTTTAAAAAGCACCATTTGCGGTTACAAACCGGTAATTAATTATTGAATAATAATCCCCGAAACGACAAAAATTATGTCGGTCAAGTTACACGCGGAGCAACGGCAGCACATATGCTTGCATGTTCATTGTCAGCACAACAAAAACAGAACTATTACATAAAAAGCCTAGCAAAATTGTTTCAATTATTCATAATTACCTCTACGTAACGCCGGCCGGCAAATTCCCTTTCTTTTTCACCTCCAACGATACGTAGATTCGTGCAGGCGATTTGAACGAAAATACGAGTGTCGTAAGGTAAAACGAAATAGACCGTAAATACAAATTTTTTATTAAAGAGATAGGCATTCTATGATGTTTTGAAAGGGCCCTTGCTCTAGTTTTAGGGGTGCAGTGGGGTGGATTGCTAGTATATAAGCGCTATCGAGTAAAACTCAAGCATACTCGATCTCTACTCCTGATCAACCAGTTCACCAGAAACCACAACAACAAAAACCATCAAAATGTTCAAGTTGGTAAGTTGCCTTCAAAATATTGATCATTATTCTAAGACAGTGGTTAACAACTAGTGCAGTGATTTGTATTGTGTGGAACGCGACCAGGATCGTCTTTAGTTGTTTAAATTCGGCGTTGTTAAATTATAAAATTCTTCATACTGGAGTGATCTACAAAGAACGTTCTATTATATTAAAAATGATTTCATCCTTGTAGGTAGCTATCTTCGCCATCGTCATTGCCGCCGTCAATGCTGGCATCATCGCCCATGCTCCCGCCGCCATTGCTGTAGGTACAGCACACCATGCCTCTTCTTATGCCAACAGCAACTTGTTGGCCATCCATCCCGCTCCAGTAGCCATCGCCCACGCCGCCCCAGTAGCCGTAGCCGCCCCAGTCGCTGTTGGAATCGGTCATGGTGCCCTCCTCGGAGGTGGTCTTGGTCTTGGAGGACTTGGTGGACATGGTGGTCTCCTCCATTAAGCTTAAATAAAATTCATCAAAACCCATCACTTTCCCGACTGGTTACTTCACCGAATGTACATAACCACTTAAATTATTTAATTTCACTAAATTATTTATGGATTATTTATGTTTACACTGTCATTGGTTGTGTTTGTAAATAAAATAGTGCAAAAATATTTGTCGAGTTTTAATTTCTCATCGCGAATTCAGTGCAAACTACAAAAGTGTGGAATAGAAAAATCGATCAACCGAACTTTCGATGTAACAAACAAACTTTTGTTACATCACCAAACAATAATGTTAGAACCTACTCAAGCAATAATTTCGTCCAAAAACGCATGACATGATTATTTATATTTGTTTAATATACATTAAAATATATCAACGCTATAGAATTAAATCTGAATTTTCAAAAAATTCAGACTGTTCGCTTGACTTATTCAGCCTAAATCACTGTATTAATAATATTATAACTAAAACGTATCAGTTTTTCTGAAGGTTATTTACAGAGACAACTTAACTGTAAATAAAAGTAATCGATCGCCCACTATTACAATCGCCGTAATTAATCAAACAGTATTGGGTCCGGTGAGAAGTGCGAATATGGGAATGGAAAGGTTTCCAAGTGTATAGATTTCTCAATAGATCTTATTAACGTTGGTGCCGCTTAAAAGTTTTATCAGTTTTTTCAATTTCAGACCAGTTTGCAAGCCGTACGTAATTATATGGTTTGATTCAGATCTCCGAGCAAATTATATATCTATGAACGTTTTCTAAAAAAAGTCGTCGGTTTTGAACAAAATAAAATCTTTATTAATTACAAAAATTATAATACTCAAACACAACTGTCAGCTAGTGGTTTAAATGACAATTTTAACCTTTAGTGAGAAAATGTATAATTAATAGAAGTTAAATGTTAAAAAATAAATTGATACACAATATATAATTAATTTTTATATTCTGATGGTAAGTTAATTCACGAAAATCATCGATTAAAGACGGACAGCAAAAACTACTTGTAAATGTCAATATTTAACATTTATTTGAAACTAGTATTAACTCAGTAAATCAGGAACCACCAAGAAATCTAACAAGAAATATCAATATCCAACCCGAGACTTAAAAAATACGAAATCAGAAAAAAGCATAATGAAAAATTTTAAATGGGAGATTAGAAAACGCAATCTGGGATCATTCATTAATTGGCAAACAGGAAATCAAACAAAACTAACAGAATATGAATAACTACATAAAAAAATTTAGAAGATTCTAGTGTGGGTATAAGAAAATTAGAAAATAGAGATAAATCATAGAGATATAAGATAGATAAATGTAAAGTAAACATTACAGGGTAGGTCTTAAAGAATGGCAACTGCAATATACTGGAGATTGGCGCAGAGAACTTAAACAGTGGAGATTGACTAAGCAAGAGTAGAAAATACAGATTATTTACAGGCCGCCAATTAAACGATGAAGACTACCTAACGGATTTCAGATATTGAAAGTCGCCGAACGAATATAAAATAATACGGGCTTGAACAGCAGACATTAAAGAATATGGAATAGACAATAAACGTCACAGATTAAAGATTGAATAGAAAAATGTCTAAACTGTAGCATAAATATCGCAGAAGGTAGAATAGTTATTAAACACTATAAAAATTACATACAAAACATAAGAGGCTGAGAATGGAGATTAGACAGTAGATATAAAGATTGAAGCTTAAAGATTGTACAATTACATACAAAAATAAATACTATGAAAGAGTAGAGATTATATTTCTTAAACTCTTAGAGGACATACGAACTATACTGAATCTACTGACAGCCATAGTGGCCAAACTGAAATAATGGCCAATAGTTAACGTTTAGCTTTATGGCTTGGCACAACATAGCGTAGAAGTAAAAGCATTCCACAATATCAAAAAATTAGAGCTCGTGCTCATTGCAGAAACACATTTCACAGACAGGCACTTTTTTAGAATACCAGGTTGCACATTCTACGATGAGAGAAGCTGGAGCTGAAGCTGGAGAGGCTCACGGCGGGTCGAAATTGTAATCAGAAGTTCAATAAAATACTTCAAATTGCCCAAATATTAAACACAAAAAATTCAGGCCACACTAATTCAAGTTACAGACTCCAAGGTATATATTTTTTCCTATTTTCCCGTAATTGGGAATTTCCGAACTAATTTAACAATAGGTTATAGTCGGTCAGGCCAGATTGTACGTATTTTTAAAATTAGGCATTAACAATTTCAAGCACTCACCGTACAGTAATGTTTTATTGTTACAATATCCTACAAAACATTTAAATTCAGTCACCGGCGAAATTATGAATCCAAGAACTTTTCCCAGTATCTGGATTAAGCAAAACATTCATTGGCCCAGCAAGGACACGCTACCAGGTGATAAGTAATCTAATAAATGTGTGAACGCTGAGAAGGTTCAGATTAGTGGTTTCGAGATACATTTTGTTAAACGTATATAAACTAACTGCCAGGTGGCAACCAATTTTCTTTGTTTATATAAATACAGGACACACATGCTGTGCGCGGCCCACAGCTGGAACGCAATCTACGTCCGCCAGTGACCCGACTTCCGGATTCAATCCAGGGGCGTACCGACCGGGATTTTGTATACATTAATATTTTCTTTATAACACCAGAATCAAACATATTTTGCTTTTATTGTAACATTTAAATAGAATAAATCCTGTTATAACCATTATAGTCTCTCCGCATGTTATTACGAACTTCTGGCTCTAAGCTAAATCCAGGCAACCGTCCACCACGTGGGCGGACCGTTACAACCTCTACAAATGTCACTACCGTTCAAAGTGATTTAGTGGTCGGAACTTTTAAATACAATTCAAAGTGATCTGAACATAATAAAGACCCCAGGTTATAACCTGATTACAGGTGAAATTCTAAAAGAGTTACCAGAAAAAGTCCTCAGATTAATAACTCTTCATCTTCATCTTCATCGCAATGGTAAGAATTGTCTACTTTCCCGACCAGTGGAAAGTAACTCAAATTATAGTAATACCCAAATGTAGCAAACCACCGAAAGAGGTTGCATCCTAGCGAACGATAAGTCTCCTCCCAATGATTTCCAAGATTTTTGAAAAGCTATTTCTAAAAAGATTACAACCTATTCTAAAAGAGAACGAAATCATACCAATTTATCAGTTTGGCTTCCGGCAACAACACAACCGTAGAACAGGTCCACAGAATAGTTGATAATATTAATAAGGCATTTGAAGAAAAAGCACAGTAGCTATGTTAGACATAAGCCAAGCCTTCGGTAAGGTGTGGCATCAGGGCTTGCTGTATAAAATAAGACAATACTTACCTCACTCCGTTAATGGCATACTTAAATTATACCTTAGTGATTGATCTTTTATGGTAAAATTCCAGTCCCAACAAACCTCACTTCATCCCACACAAGCTAGCGTGCCACAGGGCGGTGTCTTGGGCTCAATCCTGTATATAAATTTAACTGCTCATCATTGAGATTATCCAAAAACCAACGACAAAACTGAACTCTTTTTGGATAATCCTGTTCTGAAAGCTCCTGAACGGAAATAAACCGGTAAGGGTGCAGCTTGTCTCAATATTCTGTGGCATGTACCGTAACTTAAATCATCAACTTGCTGGCATAAATGTCTAATTGGTGTTTTTGGAGCCTCGTCAATTCGTTGCCTTACAGTTTCAATTGAAGCAGGTACTATCTTCTTTGGCCCACCAGACCCTTCTTTCCTTCCAACACTTCCAGTTTCTCGAAAATTGCTGACTAAATTCTTAACCAAAGCATAAAATTTTCGGTATGTAATAATTTCATTGGGATACCTCTCTTGGAATTCCACAAAACAAGGAGGAATCGAATAGGTCCATTCTCCGTCAACTTGAAAGCCGTTCCGAAAGTAAGATTCAATAATGTGTAATCTTTGAAATGTATTAAAAATCATTTTAACAATCTGTCAGATTCGTATAAAAAAAAGATAACTAATTTATCTGACATCATAAACATTCCTTTAGTCTAGTAAAGACGTGACTTTTCATTCCACAGCCCGCTGAAGATCAGCTTTTTTTGGATCTCTTGATATATTGTGTATCAAAGAATAGGGCTTAACAGCACGGTACTT
This sequence comes from Limonius californicus, assembly GCA_014611495.1. Lineage (NCBI taxonomy): Eukaryota > Metazoa > Arthropoda > Insecta > Coleoptera > Elateridae > Limonius > Limonius californicus. Next base: position 16,898 of record JABXWE010102306.1, read on the forward strand.
TATTTTCGTTGGAATGCTGAGGAAGTATGTGACATTCACCCGACGTTATTTAGATTTCTGCAAACGCAGTTTTAATCCGAGTCTTCACAATAGGTGCGTGTACAAGGCCTTTTTGCAGTATCTTTTTATCAGATATTAACTTAGATTTAATTGTTTTGGGTTCACCTGCACGTGACCTTTTTTTTAATATTAAAGTTGTTCGCTTCAAACTGTGTTTGTTTTTTAAAATAATGTTTACATTTGTTCGTTACTGAATTATAATCATTTAAGCATGTTCCGTATATTTTTGCAAACTCAACTTTTATTTTATTTTGATCTTTGTTAAAGGTAATGTGAAGATTCCTGTAAGGACAGCTGAAAGTGATTTTTGCGCCCCTTTGTTTACGGGGCTAGTAAATTCACATTTTATGACCAGGAACAATTGCGTGAAAAGGCAAGTTCCAACACGCACAACCTTCGGATTGGCCGTTCAAAGTAATGTGGAGCTTCATCAGTGCCCGGTCTAGTGATATTCCCGCTGACACCCTCACCTATTATGATTTTATCCCGAATTTGGTCAGATTTAAGCGCGGTGTATTTTACAAAATGAACCCGCCCCTCCTCCTCTGAACTACGCTAGGGCCTGCCGTCGTCGTTTACGTGTGGCAATTCCGTTTAAACCCGTGACAAATAACGCAAATACAAGTTTGTCCTTAGTTTCCTAGTTTTAAAGTGTTTCTTGGTCAGAGACCTTAACTTTGTTTTGTTATCATTTGAAAAAAGAAACGATAAACATTATTGATGGATTAATTACAGTGGACCTAAAATAGGTTATGTTGATAACAGTTTTAGTTATTTTGTTGTTCTTAAAAATTGATTTATGACGAAATCAATATCGAGGGTTTTCTTTGTAAGCTAGATTCGCCGATCAGAGAGGATTTCCACGAATTTCTTTGTTAAACAGTGCTAGCTTTTAAATATCGCTTCCCTAATTTTCTCGGAAGTCACACGTGTTAATTTTCGTTCTAGAATTGTGTCGAATTGTGTTGCAATCTTTTGGGGCAATGAAGGGTCGCGTTGCGTTTAACAGGCAGTCAATTTTACATTCTCGATGGCTCCGGTCGCCCGTACGAAAGTCGTAGGCACTAGATTCTTGGGCCGGAACGACGTTTTTTTACTGATAACGGGTCTTTTCGCAGCAACTCTGCTATATCGAGCCTACCGTATCGTAGTTTTGCTTTAGGCTTTTACCAGTGTTAGCCTTGATATAGAGCAATTAAGTGTAATTGTTCATTCGATTCATTCGGATACAAGCGAATTGATCCCGTGAAAGTTGTGCTTCAGTGGTTCACTGGTTTGATCCCGTGGAAATAGAGGTAGACTAATTGCCCAGGGGCGTACCAACGGATGTTTCGTCCCAACGTCTTCTGAAGTCGTCTACCCTTCTTTTCCTTCCGAACCGGGGAACAACCCCAAACTGTACCTGCATCTGTTCAACACCTCAAAATTGTGCCTGCCTGCATCAAAATTCAAGGTAAAGAACTAAAGTTTTGTGTTTTATAAAAAGAAACCTTATTTGCGCTAACTTGCAAAATTCAACGTAACTGAACCTTTTTTTTTGGAAACAAGAAGCGACCTTCAGTCGCCGATTGTCTTTATTTGTAGTACAAAGTGTAAGAGAAATTTTTATACATACTGTGTTTTTCCTATAAGCTCCGGCGTCGCTGGCCACGTAGGTGTTTGGAAAAAGTAAATTACGCGGGCCAGTGACGGCGAGCCCCTTTGTTTGAGCGCTCAAATTGACTTATCTGTAAAAACATCTTCTGCTGTCATTCTTTTTGTATTGCCCATAATTTCATTATATGTGTTTTAAAATCCCGTATATCTTTTATTATTTTGTATTTGTGCTTGTTTGTGCATGAATTTTGCAAACTTTTAATATAGAAGGAGGCACAATAAAGGTAGGTTCCATTCCCGTAAGCTGCTGGCTTCTCGGCCTTCCACGAGAACCTGCAATCAGCTGTATTTGGAAGGTGGCGCCCACTAATTTTGACCCACTCTGTACACAACTGGGAAGATTTCCTCCCGTAAGCGATTTCCGTGAACTCCTCCTACTCCTTTGAGCTAAGCTGTAGGCCTTTTTTTCCTATCCGGTTGAGGGTCGACAAATAACTCGTTTGGCCCGTAACAATCTTAACAGCTCGAACTTGCCACAAGAAATTCATCCGCTAAGCCCCACTACCGTTTTGCCAGTGCGCACATTTACTCACCGGCAAAGCTAAGTTAGGTTCACTGTACTAAATATTAAGAGCTTCTCAATTTCTTTATACGTTCTACTACTTATGCTATAGAATTATTTATGATAGATTCCTTGTGCTAACATTGAAACATATATCTTGCAACAATGTATTATTGTAAGTAAATGTATTAAGTAAAAGTGCCATTAGCATTCGTTATCTTGTTAACTATTCTTTTTGTGGCAGATCGTTCGCTTTTTGTAGCGTTGTCATTTCACTGTTTATATCATAAATATATACTGAACAAACACGCGGATTGTACTTTATTTTGGGCGAATGCCACTGGAACAGCAATCGGAAATACTGCTACACAACCTCTATGTCCTATCTTAACAGACGACATCCAGATGTCAATGGTGTGCTACGATTAGACCGAAGAATAAGAACAATTGAGAACGTTGCTTTTACCGCAACAGTAGATCATTGTCGTCCGCAAGATATAAGAACACCGTAGTTGGAGGAATATTTTTAAAACGAACCTGGATGCAGTACTTGAGGTGTTGTACAACGATTTAATACAAACTATGAAACCTCGCAAGGCAATGGCAAACCAGCGCGGTATTCTGCCTAGTAAATCTTCTCTGGTATAGAAGTGTTTACACTTCCCGTGGTTCGGTGCCCACGTTAAACTGTAGGTCCTCTATGTCTGTGACACAAAACGCGTAACACAGGCATACGAGAGAAGATCACTACGTCTCGTAAGAGATAAAGCACTCTAAGAAGAAGAATGGAACTATGTATACGATAGCTAAAGAAGAAAAATGTTGATACATCCCAATACCTATAAGATACTGTCAATGGTTGCTCAATCGCCACAAAAGTAATCCTTACTTCTTAAGAAATTTTATAGACAGACGAGATTACATTTACTCGATATGGAGTCGTTAACACCCATAATAAGCTCGAATGGGCCCAAGAAAATCCTCATTGAAAACATTAAGGTGGATTGGTCGCGGAGGACCCACTGCATGGCTTGCCAGCTCGCCTGACTTAAAAATTCTGAAAATCCTTTTCGAAGGGATTCCTTAAAGATATGGTTTATCGTATGTAAGTTGCAAATGAAGAGGAATTAATTTGAAGAATTAATAAAACTGACGCAATTGTAGCCGAAAATAATATACATACTTCCGAGTAGATAGCAAGCATTATTCGACGTGCTACAGAATGTTCTGAGAATGAGGGTGCTCATTTTGCACATGTGCTATAAAAACAATAAAAATAAGTAATTCACTGTTACAAAATAATTAATATCACAGCATCTATGATTAAAACTTAAAGTCGCAGGTATTTACTTAGGTTGTTATCTAAAAAAATCCCCTAGTATCTCACTGCAACATTACGGTTTAAAACAGAAAACGCCAGAAGCATGCAATATTATCAAATTTAGTAAAACTATTCGCAGACAAAGTAATGTAAGACTGTGTTCATCAATTTCTGACGGAGCATCTAGTAGTGCTCTTTTTCTGTGGAATTTTAAACAAACTTGTATATTGAAAGTATGGTTCGACGAGGGGGTACTGATATCTAGTAGTTTGAAAAGTTTCTAGTAACGAAAAGTGAATATGATTGCTATTGTCAAAGTTTGGCATCCATAAGTTGAACGGTGATCAAACTGTGAATTTGTGAAAACCGCATGTCTGAGAAAAAGATAGTTATTAAGTATTTATTTTTGAAAGGGTTATCGGACAGAAAACGCCAGAAGCATGCAATATTATCAAATTTAGTAAAACTATTCGCAGACAAAGTAATGTAAGACTGTGTTCATCAATTTCTGACGGAGCATCTAGTAGTGCTCTTTTTCTGTGGAATTTTAAACAAACTTGTATATTGAAAGTATGGTTCGACGAGGGGGTACTGATATCTAGTAGTTTGAAAAGTTTCTAGTAAAGAAAAGTGAATATGATTGCTATTGTCAAAGTTTGGCATCCATAAGTTGAACGGTGATCAAACTGTGAATTTGTGAAAACCGCATGTCTGAGAAAAAGATAGTTATTAGTATTTATTTTTGAAAGGGTTATCGGACAAAGAAATGTTTGCTGATATGATAGAAACCTTAGGTGATCAGTGTCCTTCATACGCCACTATTAAAAACTGGGTTGCGGAATATAAAAGAGGAAGATCAGATGTGAAAGATGAGCACCGCTCTGGAAGACCAATTTCTGTCACCACTCCGGAAATCATTGATTCTTTCCATGATATGATTTTGGAAAATCGTGTTGGTATTAAGAATATTGCAGAAGCATTGCACATTTCCTATGAACGTGTATCACATCATTCATCATGACTTGAGTATGAGAAAGCTTTCGGCCAAATGAATTGCAAGATGCTTGAACGTTGATCAGAAGCGCTTTCGATCACTATGACCCAGAGACTAAAGAGCAATCCAAACAGAGGACGCATGTTGGTTCTCCACGAGCACGACCCAAAAAATTTCGTGTTCCAAAATCGGCTGGCAAGATTCTTGCTTCAGCTTTCTAGAACAAAGATGGGATAATTCTGATGGATTATTTGGAACGGGGTAGAACTATCACAGGAGCATATTATACTGAGTTGCTAACTAAATTACGTAAGAGAATTGTGGAAAAACGCCGCGGAAAACTTGCCAGATGTGTGCTCTTTTTGCAAGACAACGCTCCTGCTCACAAGTCGTTGATTGCACTGCAAAAATTGATGAAATTGGTTTCGAACTGGTTATCCACCCGCCCTATTCTCCGGATTTAGCACCATCAGACTTTTATTTGTTCCCAAAACTCAAAAAAAAACATTTGAAAGGTAAAATATTTTCGACAAATGACGAAGCAATGGAGGAGTCGTTTGCAGACCAAGACAAAGATTTTTTTTTAATGGCTTGGAGTTACTTTATGAACGTTCTACTAAATGTATAAGTCTTAAAGGAGGTTATGATGAATAAATAAAATTTTGTTATGAAATATTGTGGCGATTTATGTGGTAGGTTAAGTACTTATCAATACCCCCTCCTACATAAACTTTTATATTTAGATCTCTTTCTCTCTCTCTCTCTCTCTCTCTCTCTCTCTCTCTCTCTTTCCATCTTGATCTGTTCTCTGCTTCTATCCGTCAATATGTTATTCCTAGTGTTGCTAGGTATTTTTCGAAGTCGTCGAGCCATTGGTATCTCGGTCTTCCTCTTTTTCTTCTGCCCTCTGGCTTTTCGTCCATCGTCTTCCTAGGAGATCTATGTGGCTCCATTTGCATGATATGTCCCAGTCATCTTAAGCTTTGCATTCTGATGAACGCATCGATATATTTTTCTTAGTACAGTTCCCTAAACTGTGTGTTCACTCTACTTCTCCAATTTCCTAAAACTTTGACTAACCGTATGTTTTCTGCAATACTTTTCGTTTTACACGTCGGTCGTTTATTGTAAGTATCCACGTTTTAGTATGGTATGTTGCTACAGGTCTTATTATCGTTGTGTATATTTTGTAACGTGCGATTTCGACGCACAGTGTATATTGCGGAGTTGTTTCAAATTTAGGCAGGTGTTTAGCGCGCCTTGATATTTCAGGTTCAAAATTTTGGTTTTGCGCATGTTGAGTTTCAATGTCAACTGGAGTTTTAGAATCCTCGAGCAGACAGAATTATTCTGATAACCGTCAAGTCGTGTAGCTTGATTTCTTCGCGGTCAATTTAGACCAAGGATTTGTTCCTAATTTTGTTGAAAGTTCAAGTTTTAAGCGAATTCTTAACCTTGTGAGGTGTTAGTGAGATTTTCCCTGGTTTTTAACCAATTTATTACACCCTTGAAGAGGTTTTCTTTTGCCGATAAACATCTGTGGTAAGCTAAGGAAGTTTGATTCTAATTTGGTCGCTTTATTTAGTCTTGTGTTTTATTTAGGCAAATTTTGAGCTGCTGAAAAGTTCGTAACTACCGGAAAAATTTTGAGCTGCTGAAAAGTTCGTAACCACTGGAAGTTTTTTTCCTACGTCGTAGAATTTGAAGAGGTTTTCAAGTCGTATATTCACCACGGAAAATTTCAAGGCCAAATTCCAAGAGCGAATGTGAACACCAACTGTCTGCTCAGGTGTGCGCTGTCATTGGAATTTCTGCATCAAAAAGGTCTGTTTTAAATATTCCTTTAAAAATTCAAGGACCCTGAAGATACTCCGACAGAATACGACCAGATAACTATTGTTTATACAATTTCAAATTATACCAATTATATCGAACTAATTTTATAACGAAGTAAATTTGTTCAAATTCAACACGTACTGTATTTTATAAATTTTGTAAACGGTCCGCATATTCCGAGTTTCTGATTTAATTATTATTGTTGTAATTATTCAAAAGGGAGGATATTGCGTGAACTTTATAATTTTTTTTTTGTCAATGCGCTTATACCTCTACAGTAGGTAGTTAATTCTTAATTTACCTAATCGAGATCTCGTTTATCGTGAATTAGGCGGGTTACGTATTGATCAATCATTTTGCGAAGCTATTTTGGGCTTCTTATTAATTTAGTCCTTATTGACGCACTATCGTTTTCTCAGGATTCATATGGTTCATATCACGTATTGTTAAATCAGACAGGGACGCTTGTGGTCTGTTCTTTAGTTAAACGATTTTTATATTTAATATTTGAGGCTAATTGGGGGCAATAAGTTTTGATATTTTATTGTAATTTGATTTACATTTAGTGATTATACTCGAGAATTACGCCAAGTATTTGTGTTTTATTGTGTCTTGTTGTTATATGAAAGACTTTAGCGTTATCAGTAAGGTAAGTCCGTTCTCTCAGGGAGATTCCTGTTTATCTACGTCATCTTCGAGACCAAGGGTTTATTTTTTTAAACAGGTGGCGCCTAGGCTTACTTCGAACCCCCCCTTCTTCGACTGTAGCTGTCGAACCCTTGTTCGAGATACCTGGACCTTACTGGAGTTGTCGTTAGAGATATTTTTTTTGTGTAGGAAAATTATTTCCTTCACGGTGTCGCCGTTCTTTTAGCTGGGCGTCACAAATATTAGCGCCCAACGTTCGTGGGGCTTTGACAGATTATTTTTTCCTTAGATCGGAATTTTTTTGGGGAATTTTTTTTCTCCTCACTTGAATTTTTTTTTTGGGATTATTTACACTTTATATAGGGTGTTAGAGTTCTCTTAGGAGTGGCTCGATTTATTTCGTTTTTTTTTCCTTTTGATTGATTATTTTTAGAGTTTAAGAATTTTGGGGGATTTTTTTTGTCACGATGGATGTTGATAGATTGAACAACGTCGAACTTTCCTACGAATTAGCTATCCGAGGGGTCAAAGCAGAAGGATCCATAGATACGTTGAGAAAATTAGTGAGGGTTGCCTTGAGGAAGGAAAAAGTGGATAAACATTTTGAACTTCCAGTTCATCCGTTTTCTTTTGAGGAAGATAGCACGGTCATACTGTTAGGTCTGAAGAACTTAGAAGAATTGGTAGACGAGTTCGAAGATTCTATACATGGTGGGGGCTATAAGAAGATTATGAGCAAAATGATTCATTATGAAGGCCGAGTGAAGAGAATGTTAGTCAATGGGTTGGAGGAAGAGAAGAATAAACAAGAGATGCTAGAAACCATCGATAAATTAAGAAACAAATTGGACCAGAAACTTCAAAGTTTTGAGACCAGTTTGATGGCTTTGTCTACGAATGTTGGAAATCCAGAAGATCCTCAACAGCAACAGACTTCGACTCCTGTTAGAGCTCTTCGTCCTGAACCTTCAGCTAGTTCCGTGAGTTATCCGGTTGGAGAGATTAAACCTGTTCCTGTACGAACTTGGGGTTTGAAATTTTCTGGGGAAAAAGGTGAAATGTCCGTTAACTCTTTTATAGAACGAGTAGAAGAACTGAGGATTGCCCGGAATATTTCCCTTGAAATATTATTTGATTCCGCCTTAGATTTATTCACAGGTAAAGCGTTGATTTGGTACCGAGCCTACAGGGACTTGATGAATAGTTGGGATGACCTAGTGAAATTCTTAAGGGAGGAGTTTCAACCATACGATTATGATGAGAAGCTATTGGACGAGATTAAACGTCGTACGCAGGGGCCTGGTGAATCGATAGGGGTGTACGTAGCCATTATTCAAAGTTTATTCCATAGGTTGAATTTTTCTATCCCAGAAGGGTTTAAACTGAAGATTTTAATGAAGAACATAGCTCCTTTTTACCAGGATAAACTCAGCTTAGTGACTGTAGACTCCATTGCAGAATTACTCCGTTTAGGTCGCCAGATTGAAGCCCGTAGAACTGCCTTAGAAGAATTCGTTCCGCCGCCAAGAAGAGTGTTGGGAAAAACTTTAGAACCTGACTTAGCGTACGTTTATTCAGATCCTAGTCCTTCAACGTCGAATCGTAGAGAAGTCGCTACGATTAATCAGATTAAATGCTGGAATTGTGAACAAGAAGGTCATGTAGCAGCTAAATGTCCACGACCGGTTTCAAAGAAATGTTTTAGATGTGGGAAGATGGGAGTGACGACGAGGACTTGTCAGAATTGTAATCCGTCGGGAAACGCCAGAAGAGGCCGATAAATGATCAAGTATCCGACCTCTCCACGAATAAGAAAATCTTGATCGACCAGTCTAAAGTTATGCTTGATTTTTTATTTGCTCAATTGCAGGAAGATGAACGACCTTATCTAGAAATCAAGATCTTCGGTAAAGTAATGTTAGGTTTGTTGGACTCTGGTGCTAGTCAGTCGATTTTAGGAAGAAAAGGATGGGAGATGCTGAAAGGATTAGGCCTACCATTAGCCAAATCACCTGTAGACGTGTGTACTGTTGCAAATGGGGGGAAATGTGAAGTGAAAGGCATGTTGTTGGTTCCAATTAGTTTACGTGGAAAAGTTAAGATTTTTGAATTGTTAGTTTTGCCTTCCCTTCCACATACCCTAATATTAGGAATAGACTTTTGGAAAAGTATGGAGATAGTTCCCAATTTCAGACATCGTGAATGGCATTTCAGTGACTCATCCGAAGTTTTTATCGACGCAATAGTATCACATGATGACTTAGACACAGAACAATCGTTAGCACTTACCCAATTGTTGGATACTACTTTCATGTCTATGAGTGAAGGGATTGGTTGCACCACAGTAGTAGAACATAAGATTAAAACGTCAGCTGAACCTATTCGACAAAGGTATTATCCTGTTTCACCGGTTCTCCAGAAACATATTGATGCAGAACTAGATAGCATGTTAAGGGATGGAATTGTTGAACCTTCGAATTCTCCTTGGGCTTCGCCAATTGTGTTAGTGAAGAAACCAGATGGGACATATCGTTTCTGTGTGGATTATCGAAAGTTGAATAGCGTGACCGAGAGAGATGCTTATCCTCTGCCCTACGTGTCTGATATACTAGATAAACTTCGAGACGCTCGTTTTATGTCCTCGCTCGATATTAAGTCCGCTTATTGGCAGATCCCTATGGAAGAAGATTCGAAGAAATTCACAGCTTTTATAGTACCGAACCGTGGCCTTTATCACTTTAATCGTCTACCTTTTGGCCTTCACAATGCTCCTTCAACATGGCAGAGATTTATCGATCAGATCTTAGGTCCTGAATTACATCAGTGTGTTTTCGCCTATTTAGATGACGTAATAATTGTAACGGAAACTTTTGAAAAACATTTAGAGGTTTTGAAGACAGTCTTTGATAGGATTAAGGCTGCTGGTCTTTCGCTTAGCAGGGAGAAGTGCAAGTTTGTTCAACCTGAGTTGAAATACCTTGGTTATATTGTTGGTAAAGATGGTCTACATGTCGATCCAGATAAAGTAGCAGCGATTTTGAATATACCTACTCCTCGTAATGTATCTGAAGTTCGTAGAATTGTAGGAATGGCATCGTGGTATCGTCGATTTGTGCCAAATTTTTCAACAGTTACGTCTCCATTAACTAATCTTCTTCGGAAGAAAGTCAAGTTCGTATGGTCAGAAGAATGCGAGATTGCCTTAAACACCATCAAAGAATTCTTAGTTTCTGCTCCAGTATTGACTTGTCCAGACTTTTCGAAACCTTTTGTGATTCAGACTGATGCTTCAAATTTTGGATTAGGTGCCGTACTCAGTCAAGAATATCCTGAGGGAGATCGTGTTATCAGCTATATTAGTAAATCTCTTCTGAAAGCAGAACGCCATTACACGACAACCGAGTTAGAATGTTTAGCGGTTTTGTGGGCCGTAGAAAAATTTAGACCCTACGTTGAAGGTTCCCATTTTAAAGTGATAACGGATCACTACTCTCTAGTGTGGCTAAATAATTTGAAAAATCCTAGTGGCCGATTAACTCGTTGGGCTGTGAGGTTACAACAATATAGTTTTGATGTTATTCACCGAAAAGGGAAAGATAATGTTGTTCCGGACGCTCTTTCTAGATCAGTACCTGTTTTGGATGTGGTTGGTGTGGATAGTTTTAGCCAAGATAGATGGCATTTGAAAATGTGTAAATTAGTTTGTGAGAATCCTGATAGGTATACTGAATGGAGAGTAGATGGAAATAATTTGTACAAATACGTGAAGAATCGTTACCCTGGATTGTGTGATGATAGTAGAAGTTGGAAATTTGTTGTACCTTCGAGTGAACGGAATGAGATTATTCGATTAAATCATGATGTTCCTACTGCTGCTCATTTAGGTGTCACCAAAACTGTCGCGAGAATTACAGAAAAGTATTATTGGCCTAAGTTACGTTGTAGTGTCGCTCGTTACATTAGATCATGTAAAGTATGTTTGAGTCACAAGGTCGAACAACAGAAACCTGTAGGACTTATGGTTGGGAGACCCCAAATAACAAAACCGTGGGAGTTAATTTCTGCAGATTTAATAGGCCCATTACCTCGATCGAAACGTGGATATACTTACATTTTAGTTGTTGCCGATTACTTCAGTAAACTACCTTTAGTTTTTCCATTACATTCAGCTACAACTCCATCAATCATTAGGAATTTGGAAGAAAATGTGTTTTTATTGTTTGGAGCACCTAGATACATTGTTGTAGATAATGGAGTTCAATTTCGTAGTAAAGAATTTAGGAAACTAACTGATAGTTATGGAGTAGAGATTAAGTATACAGCGTTGTATCATCCTCAAGCAAATCCTACCGAGAGAGTAAATAGAGTTTTGAAGACTGCGATTTCTTCGTACATTAGCGATAATCAGAGAGATTGGGACATGTATTTAGCGAGAGTTGCCTGTGCATTACGTACTTCAAAACATGAATCAACTGGTATGACTCCATTCTTCATAAATTTTGGTAGAGAGATCGTCTTAGATGGAGAAGAGTATCGTACCGATAATACCGAGAAGAATAGCGAAGAAGATGTTGAAATTATACGTGACATAGCTAAGATCCAAATTCGTTCCCAAGAATTCAAAAGGTTATATGAAGACATACATACTAGGTTGCTAAAAGCTTATGAGAAGAGTCGAAACGCTTATAATTTACGCCGACGTCATGTTGATTATTTTCCTGGCCAATTAGTGTGGCGAAGAAACAAGATGTTATCAGACGCTTCAAAATATTATTCGGCCAAGCTTGCTCCGAAATATGTAGGTCCTTTCAAGATACGTAAGAGACTTTCTCCGTGGACTTTTGAATTAATGGATACTGATGGTCGGTTTAAAGGAAATTGGCACGCCAAGGATCTTAAGCTACATCACGAACCTTCGTTTTCAGATGGAGATTAGATGCTTTTAGGGTGGTTGGTTGGGCACTGTAGGGAAGGTCACTATATTCAGACATTTCCATCTTGTCCTTGAACATTTCTTGGTTGATTAACTGATTGGTTGTTTAGTTAGTTAGTTGGTAGTTGGTGGATTAGCCGGTTGATTGGTTGGTTTGATTGATTGGTTAGTTAGTTGGTAATTGGTGGATTAACCGGTTGATTGTTTTTTATTGGTTGGTTGATGGGTCAGTTAGTTAGCTGTAGGAATGTTTGATTATTAGTTTTCGTGGGTTTGTTACCGAAAGGATGAATGTTGTCTAGGGGTTGGGTATTTGGATGGTATTGTAGGGGGGGGTTCTGAACATTTCCAGTTGTGGAAGTACGCTACGATAGGTTGACGAGCAGTTCAGCGGCGCAGCTTTTCCATCCAACAGCGAGGAACTGTCTCGATCCCTTTGGTAGTGTTACTTTGCCCCTGGTTTTGGAATGAATTCCTTTCTGCCATCCAGATAGGTGTGTTTTGTGTTGGGTTGGGTTGTGGTTTTTAGTTGGGTTTTTCAATATTGGTTTTCAGTCAGATTGTTTTTTTTTCCAGTAGTTTGGATCTCGAATGTATGCTGTGGATGTTTGGAAGACTCACGTTATTGTTCTTCACCCTTTTTCTCGTCGAATAGTTTTCTTCGCTACGGTTTCCTCTGGGATGACTACGTCATATCTTGGGTTTCCGTACATTTTTCTCGGACCAAGGTTTTGGTCGTCGTAAAAGTTTGGTGGGGGGGGAATCTGTAACGTGCGATTTCGACGCACAGTGTATGTTGTTGGTTTATTTCAATTAAGTGGGTGTTTACGCGCCTTGTTATTTCAGGTTCAAAATTTTGGTTCCGCGCATGTTAAGTTTCAATGTCAACTGGAATTCGAATCCTCGAGCCGGCAGAACGATTCTGATACTTCACAAGTGTGTGTAGATTGATAATTTCATCGCGGTCTATTTCGACCAAGGATTTATTCCTAATTTTGTTGAAAGTTCAAGTTGTAGGGAATTCTTAATCTTGTAGTGTTAGTGCGATTTTCCCTAGGTTTTTAACCGAGTTATTACACCCTTAAAGAGGTTTTTCTAATTGCCGATTTACACCCTTGGTAAGCTAAGAAGTTGATTCTTTTTCCTTTGCTTTATTTAGTTCTTGTATTATTTAGGCAAGCTTAGAGCGGCTGAGAAACTTAGAGTTGCGGAAAAAGTCCGTAGTTGTTGAACAATTTAGAGCTGCGGAAAAATAGTACATATTGCTGGAAGTTTTATAACTACATCGAAGAATGTCCAGAAGAATTCGGATCGATCGTACGCCACTGAAAATATTTGCAAGGCCAACATCTAGACGCACACCTGTGACCGCCAAGTGTTAAGTCAGATGGTGCATGCTGTACCGGAGATATCAACCAAAAGGTCGGTCTAGAATATTCTTGTAAATTTTAAACATTGAGGCAATAAATACATACTCAAGGACTTCGAAGATCATCCGGTGGAATTCCATTTATAACTATTTAAATGTACAGACTTTAATTGTTCACCGTATATATATATATATATATATATATATATATATGTATATATAAAATTCTACAATCATTTGATACTATAAATCTAACAACTTATACAGTTATAAAATTTTGTAAACGGTCCGCATATTCCGAGTTTCTGATTTAATTATTATTGTTGTATATATTCAAAAGGGAGGATATTGCGTGAACTATATATATTTTTTTTTTCCAGTGCGCTTATACCTCAATAGTAGGTAGTTAATTCTTAATTTACCTAATCGAGATCTCGTTTATCGTGAATTAGGCGGGTAACGTATTGATTAATCCTTTTGCGAAGCTATTTTGTGCTTCTTATTAATTTTAGTCCTTATTGACGCACTATCGTTTTCTCAGGTTTCAGACTGTTCAGATCGTATTGTTAAATCAGACAGGGACGTTTGTGGTCTGTTCTTTAGTTAAACGATATTTATATTTAATAATTGGGATCATATGTTTGATATTTGTTTTATAACCAAGTTTAGTTGGTCAATCCTGGATATTTATTTGTAAAGTATTAGCGAAAGTTGATTATACTCGAGAATTATGTCAAGCTTTGGTGTGTTATTGTGTCTTGTATTTTTATTTGAAAGACGTTAGTATTATCAGTAAGGTAAGTACATTTTCTCCGGGGGATTCCTGTTTATCTACGACATCTTCGAGACAAAGGGTTATTTTTTTAAACAGGTGGCGCCTAGGCTTACTCCGAACCACCCTTCTGCGACAGTTGCTGGTCAAACCCTTGTCTGATACCTGGATCTTGCTTAGTAACTGATACTTCGTTTTTTTTTTGGGTACAACACTAATATTGTTGCCGCCGTTTTTTTTTATCTAGGCGTCACAACATCTCGAATGTCTCCGTGGCCGTTTTCCCCAATTTGAAACAAAACTTAATGTTCGCTCTCTGCTCCATGTTTGACTTGTGTCACATGTGACAGCTGCACTAACATGTTCATTCGCATGCACAGCCTACCACGCAAGTTCCGACAGGATGCCGTTTTAGCGATGTGTAGACGAAAGTTCCAGCTATAATTTGGATATTATTTGGAAACAGTCAGTTTCTTATAGCGTCCGCAGTAGTGTCAATCCCGTTTCATATTTGTCCGACCTCGTACATTAAAGTAGAATTTACAGTTATCTTTACATTGTAGTAAGTAGAGTCATGACGTTACTATAAAACTACGTTAACACTATCGATCCAATTATCTAGTAACAATTAACGTATACTGTTACGACTTTGAGTTTGTTCGGGAAGTACATAACTTTCAGTTTGGGCGATTGTAAAACCCGTTCAGAGAACTTGCAGCGAGGTTTCGTGTGCTTCAGTTTTGCTTCGTAGTGCACTTTGCCCGTAATATGTTGTCATGAGCCCTGCGTTTATTTTTGTGGAATCTGTTTGAAAACATAAACGTAGGGTACGTTGGAAATTATATTGAAAGACTTATGCTAGAGAACTGAAAATGAACTGGACTGCTTAAAAGAACGATTTGTTTTAACTGCCCAGTAAGTGTAATGTAGATAATACTAAATAAACGAATACAAAGTATTTAAATAAGAATTGGAAATGCTTTCATAAGTGAGTACTACAAGAATATGTAGCTAAGTATTAACGCTTTCCTTGTTATACCATAATTATTCGTTCATTCATTGACAGCCTTTTTGTCGCACTGCTGAGCATCGGCTTCTTCTCTGTCACGTG
The DNA here is from genome assembly GCA_014611495.1 of Limonius californicus. Taxonomy (NCBI): domain Eukaryota; kingdom Metazoa; phylum Arthropoda; class Insecta; order Coleoptera; family Elateridae; genus Limonius; species Limonius californicus. The sequence goes on from JABXWE010102306.1 coordinate 32,100, forward strand.
CTTTTCCTCAGCGCTAAGGTAGAAACACGGGGGACCTACAGTTTAGCGTCGAATCCGAACAACAGAAATTCCAGAGAAGACAGACAAGATTTTTAGAATCTGCATAATAATGCTTAGATATTTTCGAACCCAAGCCAGAATCGACGTTTTACTCAGAAAGCTAGTGCTCTACCAACTGAGTTACCTCCACACTATAATATACTACAATAGAACTAATTAATTAAGCGAAATATTTACTACCGATTAATAATTATCTTCCGTAATGAAAAAGAAAAGTAAATGTTCGACTAGGGCTTGTAGACTGTTTTAAGGAGAAGAGGCTGGAGCGTGTATCACGGTCCATGACTTCATGGTCTAAAAATTCTTTTCCGTAGAATGTTGTCTTTTCATAGACACAAAGAACGAACAGTGGAAAATCAGTAACAGTAGATACCCTAGCATATTCCCTGCTCATGTTTGGAGATGTGTTTCGGTGGATTCTATGTAGAATGTGATTGCGTTTGTTGACTTGAATGCAAAAATTTGAATTAATACGGAATGTATATCTAATACATGGTGGGTTGTATGTAGCCAATAGACGCCACACCAATAATAATAATACGGAAAACTCTGCTGTAGATAAACTATTATAGTTTCCTGTAATAGGAAACTAGAACGCCTTCGGTCTCATTATGTTCGGCTTTCGAAGATTTCTTCTTATTTATTAATATTAGAAATTAGACTTTAGCATTTGTTATATGCATGAAGCTATACTATTTAAGATTGGACAGGGTGCCTCGTGGGAGAAAACTAACCTACTATTTAAAAAATGGGAAACCCAAAATACACATCACATGATACTGCGATGCCTAAATTATTGGCGTTATTACCAATCGGAGTTGTCTATTTCCAAACGCTTGATAGTCTATTGGCATTTGAAACACTTCTAACTTTATAAATTGCTATACTTACTGTTCTAAAATATTTGAAATATTGAAACTTCTTCTTCGAATGCCTTGACCGTTATCGGTCGTTGGCGATCATGTTGGCTATCGTATTTGCTATTTTTATTTTGTCAACTGCAGTTCTGAAACGTTGTACTGCAGATTGTCCGTACCACTGTCTTAAGTTTTTTAACCATGAGGTTCTTCTTCTACCAGGGCCTCTTTTGCTGTCTATTTTCTCTTGTATTATCAGATGTAGTATATCATATTTTTCTTGTTGTCTCATAATAAGACCGTAATATTCCAGTTTCCTTCTCTTCACGGTTTTAACGACTTCCACTTTTTGTTAGTTCTTCTTAGTACTTCGTCATTCCTGATTCTATTTGTCCAAGCAATGCTGAGTAGTTTTCAGTATTTCCACATCTCAAAAACTTTTAGCCGTTTAAGTAATACTGCTGTTAATGTCCAGCTCTCTCCATAATACAGCATTGAGAAAACGTATGTTCTAACCATTCGGATTCGAAGGGAAGTTCGGATTATGACTGCAAAGGATTTTCTTCATACGTAGGAATACACTTCGGGCACATTCAATGCGTCTTTTTACCTCTATGCAGGGGTCCCATTCTTCATTTATATTGCATCCCAAATACTGCTTTTTCTACTTTTTCCAGCTGTACCCCATTTATTTGAATGTCGTTGTTCTGTAGTAATTTATTCTTACTTATTATTGTATGTTTAGTTTTGATGTATTAAGCTTCAGCCCATATTATGTGCAGGTTCAGGTTCTAGCGATCCGTTCCATAAGAGCCTGTAGATCTTCGTTGCTGCTTGCGAAAATCAAGGTGTCATCGGCATATCTAATATTGTTTATCGTCTTCCCATTTACTATAATTCCCTCTTTTACATCGTGTAATGCTTTCTTAAATAGTTCTTCAGAGTACAAATTGGAAAGGAGAAGCGACAATATACAACCCTGACGTACGCCTCTTTTTATGTCTATTGCTTCTGTTAGTTGTAGTCCTACTCGAAGTGGGGCTCCTTGGTGCCAATACAGGTTACCAATGATGCGTTGTCCTGTTGTTTCGAGAATTTGAAGTAGTTTATCGTGTCGTACCTTGTCGAAAGCCTTTTCAAAGTCGATTAGGCATATATGCACATCACAGTTGACTTCTCGGCAACGTTGGATCAGCACTTGCACTCCAAAGAGAGCCTACCGTGTCCCCAGTACGCTTCGAAATCCGAATTGAGATCCACTTAAAGTGTCCTCTTTTCTTTGATATATTCTAGCATGTGACTCATGAGATTTATGGTGCGATATTCTTTACATTTAATAGCTCTATTTTTCTTTGGTATGGTAACATAAGTAGATTGTAACCATTCTGTTGGCAGTATTCCTGTATTTTATATTTTATTGAATAAGTTTGTTAACATTGTTACTCCTATTTTCCCAAGCTTTTTAAGTACTTCACTCTTTAGTCCATCTAGTGCAGGTGCTTTGCCACTCTTTACTACGTTTATTTCTCTTTCCACCTCGTCCTTTTTAATTTCTGGCCCAGTTCTTACGTTATTCATATTGTGTTCTATATTTCTATCGGCATTAAATAGTTCTAAAATGTATTTTTTTTATAATTCTAACTTTTAGTGTTCTTCCGTTATAAGCATTTCTTCATCATTCTGTAGACGATTGTTGTTTTTATTTACTTTTAATCCCGATACCTCTTGTTACGTTTATTTTGCTCCTATGATTTAGGCTTCCCGTTGTGCTTGTGGGTTTTTGGGAATCTTTTGTATTTGTTCGATATTTGATTCGAATTGCGCGGGGTTGATAACGCTTTTTGAGTTCCTGGTTCGCAAATTTTGGGATGGCTGAGTTCCGTTTCCAGTTCGAGGGAGTCGTGTGTTGTCTGTGACAGGTATCAGAGCTTAGTTCCTTTGAGGTGTGACTTTTTGAAGTCAAATCAGCTTGTATCTGGATTTTTCTCGAGGATCTTGAAGCAATTTGGCGTTTTGGGTTCCGTATGGTGTTAATTGGACCATCGCCTATCCGTTTGTTACGGGATTTAAATTCTGATTACCGAGCACATGGTAGAATTCGAGGCTTCACTATAAGCATTCGTGTGAGCTTTTGTATAGAAGACTACAGGACTTTACAACCGACTTTCCACCAGATTTGGCCTATCTACGACGGCAGCATCCAAACGGATCTCCAGCAGGTCAGGCGTATTTTTGCAAATTAATTTTATGTGTCTACGTTATCTTGTTCCGAGTGCTCCGATAGTAGGAAACATATTTTCTTTACGTTTTGCGCTGCAAGTTGGAATTTTAAGTTTCTATTTTGAGCCATCTTACAATTTGTTTATGTGTTCATTCAATATTTTGATATTAAATTTATCGTACTGCCTTAATTAAGTGAATCTATCTATTTTTGTGTATTTAACCATTATACTTGTACGTTACTTATGTGTGTTAATAAGTTCGTACGTGTTAATTTAAATTCAATTACATGCATTTAAACTTTATGACCCGTCAGGTGCGTTTACCTATTTTTGATAAATTTATCAGCTGTGTTATTGTATGAAACCGGGTTTACGCTGCTCTGTTTACAGGTAAAGCCGGGTTTACACCTTACATTTTTCCAACATTATTTTATTACCTTGCTTATTCATGCCGAATTTATGTTATTTAGGCTTACATTTAACCTGTTCATGTGTAGCGTGTAAAATAGTAAACAGTTGCCCCTGTGTTTTTGCCTTCACTAGAATATTTGGACAGTTGAGCGAATTTTGTCTTACGCCAAGTAATTTCGCGATCGGTACGCTATTTTAGATGCGACCCTTATTGTTTCTTACCTTGAAGGCCTTCAAAATAGGGACAATCGAATGTTTGACACGCGTTTAACCTTGTCGTATGCATTTGCTTTGATATTTGAACAATTAAAATTTAGGGTTTCATTCGCCTAATTGCTTTCCAATTTGGTTTACATTCACTTTTTATTTTACAGGGTTGTTTTCTATTATTTATTACAATTTTATATTTAACCTTTTGTAACTACAATATTGATTACAGTAATTGCTACCGTTCACTACAGTCGAAGTTTATTTACTTGAATTTTGTTTATCTGAATTGTTGGTTGAATTGTTATATCGTTATGTGTATTTACTATGTTTTGCTTATGAATTAGTCAAGTTTCTTTATATTGATATTTTTATATTTTCATGCTATTTATTTTCGGGGGAAAAATACATTTACTAATCTCTAAACTATTTTCGAGTTTTATTGTTGACATTTGGTTGCTTTTTGGAGTTAGTATCATTTACTTGGAGCGGTAAATGGTTGGACTTAAGATTATTTTGATGAAGGTAAGTTCCTGGCGCCCTAAGTTTTTTTTATATAGCTACTTGATTCATTGAAGCCACGCCCGTCTCGGCTGAGTTAGCAAAATAATCCTTATCTTGTCATCGCCAAATTATTACCATTTCTGTATACTCATCGTCGAAAGTAAATGTATTTATTGTGTTCGTAAGGGTGATTTGGGTGACAAATTCCACGAAATTTCGAGAATCATCAGAAGACGAATAACTACAACTCGTTTTACTTGCGTAGGCATATTTATGTTGACATATAATAAATACTCGACTATTTTTTTATTAAGTTCAATATTTTATTTGGAAAATTCTTGTTCATATTATAATAACTTTATGTACTCTGAGAACTTGTTAAATGGTCTGTAGATTACGAGATTAAATTTCTGATTTAAAGTTAAAAAAAAGGGGGAATTTTGCGTAAGTTTATAATTATCCGTGCGCATATACCATTAATTTTGGGTAATTAATCTAGTTATTGCGTATACGAGGCCTCGCGATATCGTAGATAGTAGACGGGAATTCGGTGGTTTGGTTGATATTTTTTTAGAAGTAGATTAATGCTTCCTAAGTTTAAACTTGATCTACGCATTATTGTTTTCCTTAGAAATTTTGGTTCAGCTCTGTATAAAAATTAAATCAGAGACAGTAACGTAATGTGGTCCGTTCATTTTGTTAATGAATGTAAATTTATGTACATATACGCAACTTGGGGTTGTGATCCTGATTTTTTTCCATGCTTCATTCATTAGTGGCAAATTGTTTTGTCAAGATCTGTATATACTTTTGCTTGTATTGATTAATTATTTTACTCGATTATTATATTTTGGAAAGCTATCAATTACGATTGTGTTTTATTCTGTCTTGAAAAATAAGTTTAGTATTACCAAGCAAGGTAAGTTCGCATCCATGAAGGTTCCTGATTACCCAAAGTTATCTTCGAGGAGGAAAGGGTTTTTTTTAACAGGTGGCGCCTAGGCTTAGATCGAACCACCCTTCTTCGACTGCAGCTAGTCGAACCCTTGTCCTTGATACCTGGACCTTGCTTAGAAATTTGATGCTTCGATAGCTTGTAGTGGGTAAAACTACTTTTGTTGTCGCCGTCGATTAACTAGGCGTCACAATCTTTGGAAATCCATATTATATCTCTTTCCTATTTCATCAATGGTTGTTCGATTTTTTCCATTATTTTCCTTATTTCGGTGTTTCTGATATAATCTATCTTGGATACCTTGTATTCATGTAGTAGAAAATCCATCTCTACCGCAGTTATTCATATGTTTGCTATTTTGCTACAGTTGATACAAAAGAAGGAAGGAAGTTTCAACAACATTAATTGGTCGATTTTATTTACATTTAATTACATTAATTGATAATAATTGTATTTTTGGTTGTGTTTAATATTTTCGCTTCAACACCAGCTACAAATTGAATTATTTTGCAACAAGTACCAAATACCTGTTTTATAAGCACCCAAAAACTCATTTTGTGGGCAATATCGTAGCCAAATATCTAACGAAACACAAATAAAATAATTTGGTTGTTTGTTCATTTATTAGTTATCATCACTTGTTGTTAGTAAGGAAGTTATTATTAGTTGCTCTTAGTTCTGGCAACAATTTTCATGTTATTTGAACTCTGCTTGTCGATATTTGTATGTCTTATGGAAAGTTTCTGCTATGGCAACTACCTATCTTTTCAAGTCTCTCTACTAAGCTTGAAAATCGTTAAACGGTTTCTGATTCTGAGAATTGTATTTTATTCTTCATTCTAAAATTGTAAAATCAATCTTGAATCTTAGAATACAAATTCGATTCTTATAGACTTCATTCATTCCAGAATTGAAAATAAGTTCTTAGAAATTTTGAAATTCTTTAAACCTTCTTGAATCAATATCACACACTACCTTTTTTTCAAAAAATCGTGGCTTAAAATATTTCTTTGATGGTATGGTTACATAGAATATAAAAATTGAATAATATGCGAGGTATCTAGTATTTGCGCTGTTGAGATTCAAAATGTATACATGATGGGTCGAAGCCAGCTCATGTTAATTTGTATTGGTTAAAGATTAAGGAACCACCTGATTAGTGTTGTCAAACCATTGGGTTGAACGGTGCGTAATATATAAAGTAAATCTATGAAAAACACCACAGTATTTAATACAGCCCAGGGTGATTTTTAGCTACCACGTTACCATCTTCATTAGTCTTCCATTGTTGAAGAACTTATCTTCAGAGGTTTTCGGCAGAGTCGTGTTAGATAAGCTAAGTTCTTACTGAATATGACAATTTAGTTGCCGCAATACATGTTTAAAAGTAACAAATATTGTTGTGATAAGACGTTTCCCCAAAGTTTTATTAGAACTTTTGCGGCTTGAATGCTAAAATGCATGGAACTACTGAAACTTGCAAAAAGGCTTATGGGTATGGTATACAGACGGTTCACGCACAAGCAACAGAACCGAAGCTGGAGTATATGGTAGCAAAGCAAGATATATTACCCTCATACATCTGGGTCAAGCTACCACAATATTCCAAGCAGAAACCTATGCGATTTTAGCAGGAATAGTAGAGAATATAAGAAGAAAGAAGAAGAAAGCACCTACTTCAAACCAGATCAAGTCAAAACTTGTCTGGAACTACCTTCTAACGCTGACAAACCGTAACAAGGTAAAGCTTGTGTGGGTACCAGGCCTCAGAAGCATAGAAGGAAATGAAAAGGCAGATAAATTAGCAAACCAAGGATGTGAAACACCGTTCACAGAACCTGAAATCATTATCAGCCGAACTAAAAGAGCACTGAGAGGAGCAGTTAAAAAATGGATTCTAACCAGCATTCGGAACACTGGCAACTCTCAACTTGACAAAGACAACGTAAAGCTGTGATGAGCGACCACCTCGACAAGCTCACTAAAACACCCCTACAACTTACTAGGGCTCAAATTGGAGTACTGACAGGACCCCCAATGGAACATTGGCACTTCAGCAAACATCTCTACAAGGAAGGGCTATATAACGATGATCCTATATGCAGCTTATGTGGCGAAGAAGAAGAAACAGCTTCCCACATAATATTGCAATACGGAACCCTACCTCGCAAAAGATTCCAAATTATTGAGAGCACTAATTCCAACGAGATACAACCGTAAGCTAGTCTGATCAATGAACTCCTAGGTAGAAGGGAGTTCGCAGTGTCAAAGTGTAAAACAACCCTCCTCGTGACAAATCAACCATTCAACTAATGGAATATATTGTATTTATTTAACCCTTATTTCTATTACATTGTAACATTTGAAACTGATTTGTCTATAACATGCTTAAGAACGGCAGTGAACATTATCCGCTGCTTTATGTCTGGTCTGTTAGCTCTGACTGTTTTATATATAGATATCGTGCGGTCTCAGTAGAGATTCTAATGTATATTCTAGGTATCTACTTGCTGTGTGAGTGGGAAATGTGGTGATAGCTCAGTTGACAGAGCCCTTGTTTTTTGGATAAAAAAAAAGTGAATATGGCTTGAGTAGTATCTAGTATTGCATCCCAGCAAAGACAATGCCCCAAAAAGCGCAATTAAGATTCCAACGCGTATTATCCGCTAATAAAAGATGTGTTCTATACTAATAGCATGAAACTGATTAATTAAACTCAAATATGATAGCGTGATTTGAACAGTAAGTTCATTTTTTTTTAGATACTGGCTGTTGCATATAAAAATGTCAAACTAATAGGTCAAACTGTTAACGAACCTACAATTTCAATGAACTTGTATACTTGACACGAAAGATAATGAACGACCTTTAAACTCTATTTATATAGAGTGTTTATGATTCACAGCATAACAGTGACCGTGCTCGCCAACGTTGTGTTTAACAATAAGCCCAGGCAGTGCAATGTTTGTGCTAATTTTACCCTTTTTGTTGCATTTAGTGAATTCTCAGGCATTCTGGTACCAACCAGAACAAGTACACATTGCCTACGGTGACAATATTTATGAAATAGTCGTTACTTGGTCTACTTTTAATTCCACCAATGAATCGGTAGTGGAATATGGAATAGGAGGACTAGTTCTAACAGCTCAAGGTTCTTCGAAACTTTTTGTTGATGGCGGACCTAAAAAACATTCCCAATTTATTCATCGTGTGAAATTGCCGAACCTTACTCCTAATAGTGTATACGGTAGGTTATTTACATATTCCTGTTTTAGTAATATACTTATACATGTATATGTATATATATATATTTAGTGTATGTAAGTCCCATCGGGGTATTAATGCGAAATGCCTGTATTTTCCATGGGCGGCAAAAAATCCAAGGTTTTGTGCATTCTTAAAGTTGCTTGTGTCTACTAAAGTCAGGGTGGCAGTAGTTGCTTAGTCATTATTAGACAGTAGAAGTGAAAAAGTAAACAAAACTTATTTTTTCTTCAAACGTCAGTAAATCTGTCATTTTTCGACTGTGTAGGCGACCGTAAAGTTTCATTTTTCCTCCGCCGGAGCTTTAGTTTTCACTTTCCCGCCAGCGGAGGGAAAAGTGTTATCATAGCAACATAGATAGAAACAAGAAAACAAGCGTCTACAACTCAAGATTTATTAAACTAAAAACAAAACTAAAACTTTTATTTATCATTCAAATGAATATTGAATGTACAATGCGAACGCAACCGGAGACGCAATAATTGTAAAAAATAAATTAATATTGTTGACAGTGTCCACTGACAGCTTTATTTTACATTACTATAGCAACAACCTGTGCCTACTCACCGACACCGGTCTAAACCGCCTTACGAACCCAATTATGTTTAAAAATTATTACTATCAAAAAGAGACGTTTTTGCATTAATTTGTCGACATTTGAAGAAAAAACAGCATATTTTATTTGGAGGAAAAGTTACTTTTCATGACTTGCTCTCTATTACCAGCCTCACTCCGTTCGGCTGTTAAACACGAGCGCGTCATGAAAAGTATCACTTTTCCTCCATATAAAATAATATACTATTTCAGGACTTATGAAACAATTTGCTAAGCAAATTTTTGTTTATTACAATACAACAATATGTCATTTGCACATTATATATTATATATAACTTTTAGGTAAATTGAATGTACTTGTAGAATAAGCAGGGTAAATCACGGGAAAGTAGGAGCCTACTATTTCAAAAATAGGCAACCCAAATTGCATCTCAGAACAAACTGCTATGTCTAAATTTGTATTAACGATATTATTAATTAGAGATATTGAGAGTTTACGGAAGTAAAGTTCATGCAACTCTGACAAAGTTTAAATAATATGTATTTGAATGCCGAAAAAAAATACATGATCTTAATATTTAAAACTAAATGGATTTGTAAAGGTTCTACTTTTTTCTGGCCTTTTCCTTTTTTGTGTGGTACAATTAAAGATGCGATTCACCAAACTCGTACCGTAATTATGGATGATTTGAAAAACAGAATCATAGAAGTTTGTCGGTTATTTTATGATATTTGAAACACCTAAACTTAGATATTTATAAATAAAACTTTGCTATTTCCGTTCACGCTTATGTTATTTGAATGTTGAGAGAAAATAGAACACATAACAGGCATATATAAATCGTAAAAAATTAATAAAAATGTAGAATGTAGATAACGAAATCTTGTAATATATATTTTGGAATGCCTATTTAAGGAATGGTAAGCTAGTACTTGCTCGTAAATCACCCTGTATTAAATACATACAGCTATAAAATTATTTATATAATATATTAACCTCTAACAGGCAAAAGTGGGGTAATAGCGCCAAGCTACGCTGAAGGTATTATCTTCTATAATTTACAATTATATCCCGTATACAGGATGATTCTAATTTTAAAGTTTTTACATCAATTCATTAACATGTAAATAACTTTTTTGTTTCTTGTCCCATTTTTGGAAAGCGAACAGTCCAACCTTAATTATCAGTCAAGAAAAATGTACAATCGAGTGTGAAATGTGAGGACAAAAGGACAAGTCTATGACACCTGGTAAAAGACGACGTTTCCATTACTTGACATACATGGATGACATAGGCTACTTTAAGGGGTCTAGCTACTATTACATTGAAGTTTTTGCTTCATACCTAAAATATAACAGTATTTACTCTAAATAAAAGGCTGGATATATTTAATAAGATGCACATGCAAGTACCATACGGCTATCTTTTTGATAATGGAAATTATATTCCATTCCGATCTACTATACATGGATACAAACTATATTTAGCCCAACCTACCATAGCTGATTATTTCTAACCTAACTTTTGAATAGCTACAAGCAGTTACGAATTCGTCTTCGGTCACTTTTATTTAAATTGATTATTATAATTTGCTAGATATAGAACAAAAACTTCAATGCAGTGATAGTTAAACTCTTAAAGCAATATCCCTCCATGGTCGTCAGTCCTGGGACTGGTTTGTCGCAACATATGAATCACAATTTATTAAACCATAAGCTGCCATTGTTACTCCCAGATAAGCACATATTTGAGTTCATATGTGCACTACTAATGCTAAATTAATCATTTGGCGCCATTCTATGGTCACGCACTGTCCTAAATGAACGCAACAAAGCAAAGCAAAGCACACTGAGCTTACCAAACACTATATGCTCCAATCCAGTTCATGTAAGCAAGAAGCTTCTATTAGCAAAGGAGAAATACGGCTAACGGACGTCAAAACCCTACATAATAAACAAATATAAATCTTAAGACAGTATTTTAAAAACACCCCACTGCAGATAACTTATGGCACAATGGTAAAAGCAGGTAAATATTATACAAACTATTCCAATCTGATGGTATTCCATGAAACACAGCAATACAAAAACAGAAAACGTAAATATACACGAAAAGCATTACAGGGCAAGTATTGCAATCCATTCCATATATATTTAAGGGTTTTTTACAGCTGTCGCTGTCTTCGCCCTCTCAACCATTTTCTCCATGTGTCTTTATTTTCTCATTCTCCTTCTTCCAATCCTCTTCTCTCCATTGCTTCATCCACTTCGTCCCTAAACGATCGTCGGGGTCTTCCTCTCTTTCCTTTTCCGATAGTGCTCCAGTCTGTTATCTTTTTTATGCATCGGTTTTCGTCTGCCCTTCTAGCATGTCCGTACCATATTAATCTTTGTTTTTCTATATAGGTGTAAGTATCTTTATAGATTTCCATTCTTCTTTTAATTTCTTCATTCCTGATTCTATCTCTCCTTGTGACCAAACAGCATCTTCGCCATCAATTTCTAAATCTTTAACTTCTTCCTCTGTAACCGCTAGGTATTCTGTCTTCTCAAAATTTATTTCTATGGCTAGTGGCTACCTTAGTATACTCTCTTTTAGCCTTCTTAACATTAATCCGAGATCTTCCTTATCCTGCCCTATTACTACTTGATGGTCGGCAAAACTGAAAGTATACGAATGTTCATTACGTACTGGGATCCCCATGCCTTCACATTTCCTCTTCCAATTTCTTAACATAGGTATATTCCAAGTATATTTTGAACAGGGTTGGCGACGTTAAGCATTCTTGTAGCAGTCCCTTTGATATTGTAAAGTAATTACGAGTATTCTGATTTACTTTCACCGTTACCCTGTTATTGTTGTACAATTCTTTTACCGCTTGAGTAATCTCTTTCTTAACTCCTAGTTCATTCAAGGCTTTCCAAGGTTGTTGTCTGGGTACGGAGTCGTATGCCTTCTTAAGATCTATAAAGACTAGGTGTACATCTCTATTTTTGCTTATTTCTTTTGTATTAGTTGTCGCATGGTGTATATATTATCTATACATGATCTTCCTGCGGTGAATCCTGCCTGGTCCTCGCCTATTTTACCTTTTATTTCCATTTCTATTTTATTTTTCACTATTTTTGCATAGATTTGTCCTATTAATGCGATCACGCTTATACCTCTGCAATTTTCGCATACTCTACGATTCCCCTTTTTAAATATAGATGTAATACAGGTTCTCGTCCATTCTTCCGGTAGTTCTTCTTCGTTGATCGCTCTTTGACACATATTTTGCATCATATAAATAGTTTTTGTGACCCGTACTTAATCAGTTTAGGGACAATTCCTCTTGGTCCTCCTGATTTGTTATTCTACATTGTTTTTATTGCTCTAGTAACTTCTTGTTGACTTACTGTTATCTCTTCATGCTCTGTGTTAGTAATGTTTTCCATCTTTTCTATGCATTCTGGTCTTTTTTCAGTCAGTAAGTTTGTACAGTTTGCTTTCCATTGGGACATTTGTATATGGTATGTGGTATATGGTTCACAGTATATGGTATATGGTATATGGTATATGGTATATGGTACATGGTATATGGTATATGGGATATGGTATATGGGATATGGTATATGGTATATATGCTTTTTTCCTTGAATTTGTTTTAAGTGCTTCGAGTAACCGTCATGACTCCGAGCATCCAATCCCTTCCAGCACCCACAAATTAATATAGAAAAACCCTGAGACTTATCACCACAATATTTCGTACATCAAAATATTTATTTCGGCAACTAAGCCAACATCTTAAGTAGTAGTTGACGAACTTGCACTATATAAACTAACTCCGACTATATTAAACTTTTGAAAATAAGTTATTCACCAAGTCAACAACCGAGGACTAATGAAGATGGTACATAGCTTGATTGCCCAAAACCGTATATAAGTGTATTAAACATTGTGGTGACAATAAATATAATATTAATAAGAAAACTGAATAGTATCAATCTTTATTAAGTTATTACTAATATACTTTTGTGATAGTTTACCACTGTGGAAGCAGTTTTGGATGGTCTTCAATATTTACGTTCAAAACCGCCCCAGATGTTGATGGAGCGGTGCCTTGGCAGCCTTCCTTGGCCATTTTTGGAGACTTGGGCAATGAAAATGCCCAATCTCTCGCTCGATTGCAAGAGGAAACTCAGAAGGGACTGTACGATGCCATTTTACATGTTGGAGATTTCGCTTATGATATGGATTCTGTAAGTTAACTTCTAGAATTTTTAGAACTGTTCTGAGATATTGCAGGATATAATAATACTATGATGTTCGCTAAAGTAAAGGTATCATTTTTGTAGTAATTTGTTATGGTGTTACATTAATAACAAACAAGATACCTAGATAAAAGGTATGGCCATATTTAGACCATCGTATGCCCTAACTAAGTATTTTACCTGTCTTGGATAGTTCTAACATACGTAGAGATATTTATGCTCTTAAAAGTACACTAGTTATAACATTGGTGCAACATCAGAAACATAACCTGTTTTACAAACAGGTTCAATTTGTAATCACAGACAATACGTAATCAAAGAGCTGGGGTGGTTTAATGATAAGACAATCAGGTTTTGGATACAATAGTCAAAATGCTTCCCGGTTCGAATCACTCCCAGGCTCCATATTCCGTGGGTGATCAGTACTGGGTCCCGGCCTCCATTTGCCATTGGGGATCAAATTAATGGCACCTCGTTTTACGGTCGGATTAATGGAGTAACAAGACTATAAACAAAAATACACCACACACCCGGCAGGTTAAGAATGGCTACGCACCAACTCGCAGAGTCGGGCCCTGTTGTGCATAGCACAAAATAACTTATCTTGGCCTCCCACAACTTCGACCCTCCGCAAGGGGTACAAACGAGGATCACGATAATGATGATAACAATAGGTAGTTTCGACGCAAACTTTTAATGAGATTATGGTTCGCAAACCCCCCAAGCGTGACCTTGTGCAACTAGCACTGAAAGAACAAGCAGTGAGGTTATGTTTCCGTTTGCTTTTCAAACGTGATGCACATGCCCATTCTGGATACAAGTTTCTCTTCTGAACAGTGTTCTGGGTTTTCAGATGATTCGCGGATGCCCTCTCCATTCCCGAAATAAGTTCTACAGATTTCCTTATTGCCACTTCGTATTTGTGAAATAACCATAATCATATATGGAAATTGAATGTCTTCTGTCCATATACAGTTATGCCAACGGTCTGTTTGTGCTATACGTACTCCTGATCAAATGTTACTTAAATTACAATAATTTTGTTAACTGCATCAGGATGATTGTTACTATAAATATCTTTAAAATGTAAGAACGCTAAATATAATAGAATAATCACAAAGAAGAATTCTATGTGAACAGAATGATTCACGGTAGGGTTCTACCCTATCATTGCAACAATAGGCAACTCAAGCTACATATGACTAGATACTACGACTAAATTTTTATTGGCAGTGAATCAGAAATGCCTGTTTGATATGCTTGGCAGTTGACATGATAGTGTACGGGGCTGCCATCTTGCTGGAACCACATATGCCGTCTTGTATTTAAGCTTCTGCAAGTAAGAGTCGCAATGTGCCACCAGAAAAATTTAAGGCTTACCTTGTTGCGATCTTGATAGATTTCTCTGCAAACTTTGCTTGTGTTGAATGAGCTTTACTTAAATCAGTAAACTGTTAAGCACCCCAAACAGGCATAATACTACCAAACTAAAAGATATCGCAGTATTTTGTGATATGTATTTTGGGTTGCCTATTTTGGAATGGTAGGCTCGTACTCTAGCGGAAATGGCTCTGTATATCTTTGGTATTTCTACGTTTAACAATAGACCGCAAGAAACACTTGGAAAGGAGAAAAGGTGGTGCCGAGGCCCAGCAATGTGACATGAAAGCTCCTAACCTCAATATGTTAACTATTTCTAGTTGGTGGATAGATAGATATTTTCTTATATTTATATTCAGTTCTTATATTACTTATAGTAATTCAATTGTAAGAAAGAAATGTGATGTATTACTATACTAATACAATACTATACTAACGATACTACACGTAAAACATTAAAGATTTCTTCTTTTTCAGCGAAATGGGTTTGTTGGAGATGCTTTTATGCGACAAATTGAAACAATCTCAGCGTATATACCTTACATGACTTGCCCTGGTAATCACGAAGAAAAATAGTAAGTACACATTTTTCAAAATTGTTCATACTATTTCTAGTAATACTTTCCAATCAGTTTTGTATTCTTTGTAGATTTCAAATGTTAAAAATTTTGTTCAATTTTTTCATAGATTGATCGTCTGCCACGATGATGTTAATAATACATTTTCAAAAAACTTTTTTTGTCCGCAAACTATAAATCTTTATGAAAATGTGTAGAAAGAAAATTGACATGTACTAAACACACCGCTTTTCTAGAAATAGTATTCTGCAAAAACCCAAGAAATGATCGGTAACGTGTTTGCCCTAATGATATTTAAATAAAATCCATATTTATAAATCATTGTTAATGAATCTAAATATTCTTAATCGTAGTCTATCGAATTTAAGCTAATAAATTGAAAATGAATGGGTTCCTCCTATTATTACTAGATTTTTCTAACCGTATCTTAAATCGTTAATATTACAATTTATTTCGGCTTAGACCGCGTCGTCATTTAGGAACTACACCCAGCATTATCGGGTAAGGGCCGACCTGTAGCTTGTCTGCCTTTACAAGCATTTGCTCTAACAGTTTGAGCAATATTTGTTCAGATCCGGAAAAGATCACATATCAAATTTATAATCAGCCGGGAACTACAATATCCCTTGCTCTTGTGGCTCAAACTACATCGGACAAACTGGTCGTTCCATTGAGTTAAGATTGCGAGAGCACAAAGGTGATTGCAAACACAAACTGGTTTAACTGGGCATAAGATGGACTATGACAATGCTCAGGTACTCGCCAGAGTACCCCATTACTTGCCTCGTATCATACGTGAAGCAATTGAAATTGAGAAACAACCGAACAACATAAACAGGGAGGATGGTACTCAGTAAAGTTTGGACTCCAGTAGTTTATCCTCTACGGACTCCTAAGCATCATCGATCTCACGATCACGCTTCGTCGGATCCGTCTTTGCCCAACGGTGACAGCCAACCAGAACTCTGTCGTTCTGTCCGACTGGCTCAAAGAGGTTTAAATACCTCCGCTTCCCAGATTTGAGTTCAGTGTTCTATTCACTCTGAAGATGCAAGCTGCAATGCCTTGCGAAACGTTAGTTTGTATGGGTTCACAAACAGCTAACAGGCATAAACCGATTAAGTATTATGGTCCTGGCAAACAAAATGCATTAAGATCAAATCCTTGTCCGCCCCGAGGTTTGAATAATCTAAGCATACGGCCCTGTTTGGGCAAACTTTTAGAGCAAATGCTTGTAAAGACAGGCAAGCTACAGGTCTGTCCTTACCTGATAACGCTGGGTGTAGTTCCCAAATGACGACGCGATCTAAGCTGAAAGTAAATTGTAATATTGACAGTGCGAGAAACCGTAAAAGCCTCAAAGAATATATGTATATCTTAAATCACTCAAATTATCAGCAATCATTGTCATGAAGTAGAACCATGGAAAATAGAATAGAATAGAAGGAGCTGTGCTAGGATTTGCGTTAACAATAAGTAATTTTTTTTATTAAATCGAATATCTGAGTCACCGGCAATATTTGATTAGTCAAATCCCTGGGAAGTCAGGGAACGGGGCCCATAAAAATAATAAACAATATTAAATATCAGGAAATATTAGATCCCGCTAGAATAAATTTACTGTAAAACTGTTACCTCAGAAATGATTCGTTCAAAAATATTACAACCGCGTAAAATTAATCAGTATTTCTACTTCGTAAACATTTATTTTTTTTAGAATGTGTTCCTTCTTTTAGTAGTCTCTTCTAACCTTATCCTAAATCCTTCAAATCCAAGATTATTTCCAATCATTGTCATGAAATAGGATCATAGAAACTACCAAGCTCTGCCCTATTTGTTACATTGTTGCCCAGCTACGCTTCCATGAATTATTGGGTCTGGATGTAATATATTCAGGAAACAAGGCCTATAAAAATACTACACAATGTCAAATATCAGTAAATATTAGAAACCGCTAGAAGTAGACTAAGGTCATTCTCTGTAGAACTGTGACATTGGGAGTGTGGGACGTACGAGGCAAAGGAAAATCCACGAACTGACACCAATGATTTGCTGTAACAAACAGCCTACGGGCTGATTACTACAGAAAAAGATAGATAAAGAGGGGGGATTAGGAGAGAGGGAGAGAGAAAGAGAGAGGAGTGATTCATTCAAAAATAATTATAGTACAATTAGATGTCATTAGCATATCTACCTCGTAACTTACTTACAGATATTTATATAGTATTATTTTGTAACATCCTATTTAAAATTCTATATTACCGCCACACTACAAGAATTTATCTTCTGAAAATACATACCAAAAAAAGCAACAATTTTTCTATAATTTCTTGAAAAAATTTTTAAAATTGACCTTATTGATATTTCATCTTTTAAAGTGAAAGTGAATGCCCTATTTAGCAAAATGTTCTTAAAGATTTGTTTAAATGTTATTTCTTCTCAAACCAGTCATCATAGAACCACTTGCCTAGATATCTCATTTCTTAAAGTTTCTTTTTTCTAATCCAAAACAAAAAGAAAAATTTTGTAAATTAAAATTCTTTCTTGGAGATAAATGGAAATTTGGTCATTCTAATAAATTGAAGCAATGCACAAAGATAAACTGTTTTGTATTTTACACTGAAAGTTAAAAATTTCCCATACCTCTAATCATTTTAAATGGTATTTTATAAAATTGCAATGTCTAAAAAATTAAGACAAAGACTTCTGTGCGAATTGGTCATGATTTAATCAACATGAGGCTAGGAAGTACAGAGTGAGAATTTAAAAAGTGGACGCGACTGCCTCCCTGGACTTTCCCATACTGGAAACTGTTCATATCATCTTTATTCAACAGTAGAGTTATTTTCCTCAAAACGGTTGTTCAA
>JABXWE010102307.1:0-13305 GCA_014611495.1 Limonius californicus
TCCATATATTTCCTATTTAGCTTCTAAGTTTCCACATATGTCAAAGGTGGACTTAATTTAGATTTAAAAATTGTTAAACCGTGTTGAAAGAGGTCCTTTCAAGGAGGGCGGCATGTTCAGTTTATCATACAAAGATTATTTAGTACGTCCATGCCCTAAGTGCGGGCCTGTACCGCATCCCCCAAGAAAAGGCTCTCGAGGGGTGGCAAGGGTAGTCTCAAGAGAGTAGTAACGCAAGAAGCATGCAATGCGCATGTTAGTCTTTGTTTCTTAACATTTAGTTTAAGTGTTAGTGTTACTGTTAAGTGTTTTCAATAAAAGCTTTAAGCACATTACGTGTATGTTTTTTTTGGAATTATCAGTAAGATAATTAAGTCTTGCCATTGCGGCAACCTAAACAAAACAAGATCAGAGTCGATCTAAGACTCGCCAGAACATCGCGTTTTAAAAGAATAAGGGTGAGACAGGGTGGTTCTGAAACAGTCTGTATAATCGATTTAATAATTGCAAACATTTTTTACACCATTTTTTTGTTTTAAATGAAAGTTTTTGGTCTTGGATGCGTTTACATCTTTCATATCATTAACGTTCTGATGTGCAGTATTTGAAATTTATACAGGGTGTTCCAACTAAAACAGTCTACCCTGAATAACGTTTAAAATAATCAAATTAAAAAAAAACCGACGAGACAAGTCAACAATAATTTGAATCTTTGACCATGTAAGTCATTCTCCCTACTTCATCTCTCTAGCCCCCACCACCAATTACAAAATTGAAAAAACAGGTGATGTCGAGTGATAGTTCATTTGAAAGGTTTTTCTTCTTCTTTCAATCTGAAAATTGTGTGCAATTCTGTCGGTTTGTTTCTGAGAAATCGGATTTTGAAATTTCCGATGCATATGAGAAATGTAAATAAAAATTTAAAAGTGTTATTAGATAACATAGCAACAAAACAAATTAATACAATGTATAACGCGGAGACTGGTGCAAATACGACCGGTAGCCAAGGGATTAAAAACCAAACATTGTATTATTTTGTTTTATTGCTATGTTACCTCATAGCCTGATTTTTTTTGAAATTTTTTAATTAATATTTATGTTTCGCATCGGATACTTCAAAATATTATCTCTCAAAAACGAATCGACAGAATTGCACAAAGTTTTCAGATTGTATCAAGCGCAGAAAAACCTTTCAAATGAACTATCACTCGATACCACTTCATATTTAAAATTTTGGGATTGGCGGTAGTGGAGGCCAGAGGGATAAAGTAGGGAGGATGACTTACAGGGTCAAAGATGACTATTATTGACCTGTCTCGCCGGTTTTTTGAAACTTGATTATTTAGTTCTAGTTGGGACACCCTGTATTTGTAAATGGATATTGCTTATCGTATAAAACTTTTGTGTACACTGTTGAAAAAAAACTCGATGGGTTTTAGCATCAATTAAACATTGGAAGCAACATTTTTAGTATCATCCATTAAGAAAAACTTTACAGGGAATCAACTTAAACCTTTTCAAAATTGTTGTTAATAAGGCAATTTTTAAATTTCCACTGTTTGAAAAACAGTTTGGTGTTCCATAAAATTTACAAAATATTTTTTTATAAAACGTTTAACTTTTTGGTTAAACAAATATAAACAGGTTTTCCAAAGATTTCGATATTTTTGTAAAACCTTAAAGTAAAAGCTCCTTTATTGGCAAGAATCCGCTGAATGTTTTCAGGTTGTGTATATCTGTACGTGATCGACCTTCCAGCGATAAAAAAAATGCGAGGTATTATTCATTAATATAATATATACGTATACAACGCCTAAACATTTACTTCAACCCACAAATTTTCAACAAATACGGTTATATGCAAATCCAGTAACTTTTCTCTCAGCTTTAGAGATCACCAGCAGTATTAAAGGAGCGTGTAAGGGTTGGTAGGGGAACATATAAATACGTCGGCCAGCCAAACCCAACGCATTTCAGAGTGACTGCACGGCGAAGTGTCTGTGTTTTCTACTTACACATTAATTTATTAAACTATTTTTATATATCAAAATGAGGGAAATCGTGCACATCCAAGCAGGCCAATGCGGTAACCAGATTGGGGCCAAGGTATGTT
The DNA here is from genome assembly GCA_014611495.1 of Limonius californicus. Classification (NCBI taxonomy): domain Eukaryota; kingdom Metazoa; phylum Arthropoda; class Insecta; order Coleoptera; family Elateridae; genus Limonius; species Limonius californicus. Next base: position 2,114 of record JABXWE010102307.1, read on the forward strand.
GATTAATTTCTTCATATTTAACCCCTTACTGCGGTATCCTTGATGTGAAATGGAAAATGCCGGCCGGTTAGCCATTTTGACGCTTTCAGCTTAACACTGTCCTCGACTGTTTTAATACTGCTTACGTGTTGTATTGAGAATCTCATATTTATCAATTTTCTCATGTTATCCACAAATTATTTTTTTTTAATTTACATTTCTTCCAAATTATCGTAACCGCTTAGCGTATTGTGTACTAGCTTCGCAAAAAACGTTTGCTGTCTGTTTACGTCTTAAAAGTACTTAATTTTTTTCATAGTTTCTATTTAGATATTAGTATTGTGTCATTGTTAAATTATTGTCGATCGTATCTTTATCATTACGTGCATAGGTGCGGTGATATAATTGATTAATTGTTTTTTAATGATTGTTGTAATTATAGCGATTATAGTAATAAACATCAAACTTATCTCTGTCCGCAAGGACCTCTAATTTTCAACTGCATTTTTCATTTGATTGCATAGACAATTACTCTGTATAAGGTTAACAATTGAATCTCCGGAAGTTCATTGAAATATCTGAACATTAGTCATACATAATTATGCTATTGTTACGTACAGTATTTACTGTTACATTAGCAGTCAGATGAACTTCAGATTATGTAATTTTTTTTTATAAAGCCGATTTACATATACGCTACAGACGTCCTTTTATTTAATAAGGGCAGTTTAAAAAAATCAATATTATGTTGGGTGTGGTTAAACTACAAACATGACTATGATAACGGTTCTCGATTATAATGTTTTTAGTAGGAAAGCCAACATTTTTAATTTAGTTAATAGGGAAGTACATTCGCCGGCTGTTCCAAAATCATCCACTTAGGAAACCGTTACTAAACATTCAAGCCCTCGATTACCAACTGCTGTTTGCTGGAAGTGCATTCATTAGACTTTGATGTTCTTTCCCGATTACAAAAAAAATGAGACAAGAAATACTTTATACACAGGGGATCTCTAATTGAGTAGAACACCATTCGGATCCAGGAAGCTGTAAGAGATACATCTCCTAAATAAGAGAAAAATTAGATATGGCTTGGGTTTTAAAAAAATCACTTGTCAAAAACAAAAAACTAAAATTGGTCGAGTTTTGCAAACACATATAATCTTCTTAGTATTAACATAATTTTGATGAGATCTGACACTTGAAAATTAAAAAAAAATCAGTTTCATAATTTTTGAAATGCAAGACTGACATACATTTTTTATATTTCTGTGTTGAACATCACAACATTTAGCACAGATCGTCTTTTGTTTCGTAACAACTGCAGTACTATTTATTTGTTCCTATGAACATAGGAAGGAAAATAGTTGATGTTTTAAAGTACCTCTAAATTGTAGACCCTATACAAACCTGCATAAAATAAAAATAAAAGGAAATAACTAATTTAGGATCATGTGAAGAAAATCAGTTCGAGTTTTTGCATTATACCACATAGACTGCGGGCTGTTTTAAAAAAAAAGCAAACGCATCTATAAATTGTGCCATTTCCAAAATCCAAATTTGAGAAATCCTGTATACGTTCGTAAGATAACCTCCAAATTCGGAAAAATTGTATATAATCCTAATTATAGAAATTCCAGTTTGTACTTTTATAATTTCTTAACAATCAAAACCTAATACAAAACGACTACAAAAATCGGAAAATTCCCGTAATATATGATTGCTGAACGCATTAAATTTATCGTTACATTAATTGAAATGATTATAATGTTGAAAGAAGTATTTGTGGGACTTTTAAATTTAGAAAATAAATACAAAAATTTGAGAAGTTTTGAATAGTTATCAAAAAATACAGGACATTTTCATAAACAAAAATTCCGTCATACATCCAGTTTTGGTTCACGGACAAAAATAAATTACCATAAAATCCGGTTAGACTTGTTGATCATCTTCGTAAATGTTGGTCTGTGTGTCATACTTGAAGGTCGGAGAAAACGAGTTGTAATTGCAGTTTAATTAGAACAATTCCAATAATAATTCCAAATAGACTTGAAGAGTATTATGTTGGTTACCACAAATAAAACACTTAATTAGATAAGATTGCTGATTGTTCTAACATACATTAGAGAAAGAAGCCGCCATACAAAAAATGAATTCTTATCTCAAATTGTTATCGTTTTGAATTTACTGATAAATTAGTGTATGAGTAGAATTAATAGGAAAATGCATTTACTCTTTCTACTACCTTCTTTTTCTGTTAAGCATATAACTCGAGCGTGACATTCTGAAGTTCATTGTTCCCCGACGTCGCAGGGCAATTTAGCGAGAAAATACATACATTTGTAATTAATTAGCGCCTTATCGGTGTGCCGGACGTTAACTACTTACCTTAATTGAGGTTTATACTACCGCTTTGAAAAGCTAGCAATGTTAAACAGATCATTAACTGTCAAGGAAATATGCTGTATAGTAGAAGAGCTGTGAAATCGATTCTCTATCGAGAGAAATACATTTTATAGTTGAAGGGATTTTGAATGGATTCTCCTTTAAATATTTTTCCATTTGGTATGCAAAACGTTCATATTTACACAATTAGTTTTCCAGCCTGTTTATAAGCATTGCGTGATCGCATGCTTTTATGATAAAAAGTTCAGAACCCTTTCGCGTTTTTCCATTATGGAACACTCTCGTACAATAAACCAGCCCATTTACTCTTCTACCATGTCAGCTACAACATTAAATTCGGGTTTATTTACGGGGTCATACAAATCCCTAGGCCCTAGGCGGTAACCCCGTTCCATTTTTCAGAGGTTTAACAATTGGGCGTGAGCTGCAGTTACTGCTTGTTAATAAAACACGATTACGTAAGCGTTTAGATTTAACTTCATTACTATATATGGAAGTGACTTGAGTCGGTGAATTGCTAATGAGCTTAAATCAGATACACTTTGCGGTCACAGCCTTGTCGTTTGGCAGAGATTCCTGCAAATCGTCACACTAACTTATCTTCTCGGCTTATCGAAAGTGAATTTGAAAACAACTTTAATATTTTTATTTAACATCTTAAATATATCTGTTTCACATTAAAGTTGCCTTGTTATAGATATTTTAATTGTTTATAATCGATTATTCTTTCATTCTAGTTCTGGGAAATTATCTCTGATGAGCATGGTATCGATCCTACCGGCGCCTACCATGGCGACTCCGACCTACAGTTGGAAAGGATCAACGTTTATTACAATGAAGCATCTGGCGGAAAATACGTACCCCGTGCAATTCTCGTAGATTTAGAACCCGGTACCATGGACTCTGTCCGTTCTGGGCCATTCGGACAGCTCTTCCGTCCAGACAACTTTGTGTTTGGACAGTCTGGAGCTGGCAACAATTGGGCCAAGGGTCATTACACGGAAGGTGCTGAACTTGTAGATTCAGTACTCGACGTTGTCCGAAAAGAAGCAGAATCATGTGATTGCTTACAAGGATTCCAACTTACACATTCATTGGGTGGTGGTACTGGATCAGGCATGGGCACGCTACTTATCTCAAAAATCCGCGAGGAATACCCTGACAGAATAATGAACACATTCTCCGTTGTCCCCTCACCAAAAGTATCCGACACGGTTGTAGAACCTTACAACGCCACCTTGTCAGTACATCAACTTGTAGAAAACACAGACGAAACTTACTGTATCGATAATGAAGCCCTCTACGACATTTGCTTCAGGACATTAAAACTTACCACCCCCACATATGGAGACTTGAACCATCTTGTTTCTCTCACCATGTCTGGAGTCACCACTTGCCTTAGGTTCCCTGGTCAACTAAATGCTGATCTCCGTAAACTGGCTGTTAATATGGTTCCTTTCCCACGTTTGCACTTCTTCATGCCCGGTTTTGCACCCCTGACATCCCGTGGAAGCCAGCAATACCGAGCCTTGACCGTACCTGAACTTACCCAACAAATGTTTGATGCCAAAAATATGATGGCTGCCTGTGACCCAAGACATGGACGTTATCTTACCGTTGCTGCCATTTTCAGAGGAAGGATGTCAATGAAAGAAGTTGATGAACAAATGTTGAACATTCAAAACAAAAATAGCAGCTATTTTGTAGAATGGATCCCCAACAACGTAAAGACAGCTGTATGTGATATTCCACCAAGAGGCTTGAAGATGTCTGCCACCTTCACTGGCAATTCCACCGCCATTCAAGAATTGTTCAAGCGTATTTCTGAACAATTCACTGCTATGTTCCGTCGTAAGGCTTTCTTGCATTGGTATACCGGAGAAGGTATGGATGAAATGGAGTTCACTGAAGCAGAATCAAACATGAACGACTTGGTGTCTGAATACCAACAATATCAAGAAGCGACTGCCGATGAAGATGCCGAATTCGATGAAGAACAGGAAGGCGAAGTTGACGAAAATTAAATTATTAACTAAGTCATGCACTCGATCTGAAATCGCTTTTTCGTCTTTTACTACGCCTGTTTTTGACACTTGACTTATACATTCCGTATGTTTGAAAATGGATTGCATACATGAATTAATTAAAGACTGACCTTTTTCGTTGCTTTTTCTACCCTTATCCGTTCATAATTTCAATTAGAAAATGACTACGCAACTTTACAATTTTTTTTAAAGAAAATATATATTTATTAAAATTCATTACAGATATAACAGTGTTTTATTTATTCCTTCTGTTTCCTATAGCAAAGCTACAATTGTTAAACACAATAAACATAAACATTTGTGTTTGAATTTTCACAAGCACCTAAAAAGTGTAATAAATGGTCTAATACAGCAACAAACTTTTATGGTAGTGTATTCTTAACTATTTTGAAAATCAAACTTATTTAGAGAATAGCAAAAGAATCATTGAATAAATAGTAATGATTTCCAGTCTAAAAACCTAAAAAATCAAATTAATGGTACTAGTAAAACATTTTAAATTACATCAGTAGGTTAAATTAAAACTTACTGTAACAAAAGGTAATTGTTTATTACACTGACGTAATAGCAATTTTGTAATTACTTGAGCGAAATTAAACTTAAAATATAATTGAGTACAGTAAATGGCTCAATATCAGCAGAACTTCCTTGATAACCCATGAGTCATTGTTTATCCAAACATTTTTGTAATATTTCTAAAAATGTTACACAGATATTTAAGTAATTACTTTTGCCATTGGAATAAAATGTATGTCGCGTTCCATTTAGATTGTGTTTATAATATATTTTTTAGTACGAAAAGGTAATATTAAAACTTAATTAAATATTAACTAAAAACATTTTCAAGTTATCTAAACACCCAAACTTTTATAAAATAACTAAAAATGGATAGCTTATTATTAACTTTGTGCCGGTACTATAACACTGTGGAGCAAAAATACTCTGTATTCGATATGGAAACATTTTTAAAAATTTTTTTAATATTTTATTTGTACCATACATATTTGCTTATAACAGGTATTTCAAAACAGTGAAGAAGACAACTGACGAAATTCTCTTGCTACCGCTAAAAATGATTAAGACAAAGTCTTTTACACCTTCATTATTAATAATATAATAAACAATTGTTACAAATAATATATTTTAACAAAATTATGATATCACTTCTAACACCAACACTCCGTATTTTTACCTCACTTATTCAATTTATATTTCTAACAAAATCGTGATTTACATTTGAAAAGTGGAAGCATAACTAAATTTTAATTCGTGTTGGTATTTAAATATTTTTAAATTTAACTACAATATTAAAAAGTTGTTACTCGTTATTTTTTATAATTTTCTCGGTTATTCATAATTTCATTAATTATATTTAACGTTCTTATTTGAAATTGTAGTTTTTCATTTGGAGTTAAACCATGTATATGTGGTAATAAACTGAGAAAAAAATGCTTGTCGGCATCATTATCTAATGGGGGATGTTCGTTTCGTGTTTCCAAGGGATCCACTGGTGGAGATTCTGTGCGTAAGGTGGGAATGGCAACATTTTTTGCAAGTACAATTGGCGTTTCCGTTATTTTGGATTCTGATGAGGAAGATTCCTCATTATCTTCAAACATTTCTATGTTATCTTTAATATCAATGTTATCCCAACTGTCCTGTGAATCTTCTTTGGCAACATTACCAACACTAAAGTGTAAGTCCCCATTATTTGTTTCATCTGCGGCTAATGCTTTATCGTATGTATATCCACTAAAAATAAAAAATTGAAGACAATAGAAATAATATTATAATCGTGTAAAATCTGTTTTGTATACTTACTGTCTTGATTTTGCAAATGGCAGAACGAATTTCATGTATTTAGTTAAGTAAAACGATTTGGGAACCTTCTGCCCTGAAGTCCTCAGTCTTTGGCTTAGGTTGCGCGTCAGAGAACCACGTAAGTTTTTCCACCGAGCTTTACAATCTTCCGCTGAAAATAGAAAGTGCTGATAGCGTTTAATGAAAACATTGCATGCCGTGAACAAGGCGGCAATAAACTGTGGGGGCAACGTTTTATTCTAGGAAAATCTTGACCTTGAATAATAAAAATAATTCAGAGAGTTGAAGGATATAGAAAAAAACAAATAAAACTTTAACGAACTCTCATGTGGCGTTTATACAAATATACTAGATATATTTTGAATTTTCGTGGGTCAATAACAGCAGTACTAATAATAAGGAATAGAAGTGCTTCGCGGTAATTAAATATTAATAAAGGAGAGTGAGAAAATACATTTATTTTTAATAGAGCGGTCATTTTATTGAGTCTTCTCCATTGTTTAGAAATTTAATATAAATTCACAACATTCAAAAATACAATTAATACTTTTTATTGGTGCTAAAACGTAAACAACGTAATTAATATTTACTGAACATAAGCCTGTTTCTGGTACGACGGCTAAACACGGACACTAAAGAATAAATTTCATATAACTGGAAGAATTTATGTAACAAAGTACCGTGCAACACCGTTTAAGACGAGCACGGGTATAACGAGATCGCGGATCTAGTTTGTTTGGTTTTGCATTGTTTATTGTATTGTGTTTGCTGATATGATGATTAATGAATAAAAATATTATTGGCATTTTTATGGACTCAAAAAATATTTAGCAAGCAAACTTTACCTAGAACATCTGTTTATTTTTCGGATATTTGACCCAATTTGCGGTAGTATTTATATGCTTCATGCCAATTCAGAGAAGGCTTTACTACTGCACCTTCTATAATTTTTAAATTTAAAACATTTATCCAAAACTGAATTTATGTATGCATTTGTAATTTTCTATGGCGGCGATAAATAAAACAACCCGTGCAGCAGTTCGGAGTCGTAATAGGGGGAGCGGTCATGGAGGGGATTGGGAAGAAAGTCTCTAAATCTCAGAAATAAAAATAATCGACACTTGCAATTTATCTGATTCGCTTATTTTTCTCAGAAGATGCTTTGATCGCGAACTTCATAGGTAAATTCCTATGGGGGCCATTTCCCCCACGTAATCGGCGCCTATGTATGCATGGTATGTTTTGTATTAAAATCTGCAGGTTGTGCCCCGCACAAAGGCGCCTGATCAAGAGCGGCGTCGTTCAACGCGATAAATAATAGTAAATCTTTATATATATGTAATACTCTAATTCATGAGGTAAAACTTTTACTACATAAATTGCACGATTAAAACTAAATAGCAAAGCGATAAAAAAATTAGCAGAAAACTCTGCAATCGTATTAGTTTATCAAACTAAAATTAATAAACAATTATTTGCTATCAACAACGTTCGAAGAACGTCTTACCGATTTATCAATAGGAAATAAGATTATGCATACTCTAGATATAAAAGATTAAGAAGTGTGTGGCAGCTAAAGCTAGGACAATACATATGTAATAAATGATACATCATATACGGGGTTAGTCTGCTAAGAAGAATCAGCTTGATATCCCGATTATTTAAAATATTAGAAAATTTAAATTTTTAAATATGGCATCTCCTGGGTGTCGGATCAGGATTTTCAGCGGGAGAGCGCGGCGTTTCATCACATCAGCCCATTTAATCTCTTTGTTGCGTGATATCATTATTCCATATAATAGTGATACGCCGTGAATTCGGGTTTTTTGTAGACAAATTAACGATCCAATGACTGCAATTGATATCAGCTGACACACACAAACCAATTAGTAAATGCGAAATGCCACATCTAAAAGTACATATGAAGACAGTATCGGCGAAACTCTATTTCCCGATATATGATGTATTTTTGTTCTATTTTACATTTTACGTTAATACCGCACTAGTTTAAGCTGACAGAGACTAAATTCACAATGTTTTAAATATTTAAAAAAACTGGAATAGCCCAAAATATGTTTTGATAGTGTCTATACATAGAGAGAACTGCCTATTAGAATCTGCCAAAAAATATTTTATCTTTTATTTCATATAAGCGACATATCAAGGTCGTCGTAGCAGACTCACCCTGTATACCAAAATCTAAAATATATTATTGTGTTGTGATTTTTTTGATAATTGGAAAATACTCTATATTGTACGTATATTGAGTATTTATACAATAAATAAAAATAAAGTTTTAAAATTAATTTTAATTTAATTTCCAAATTTTGTTTTATGAGGGAACTAAAATGTAGCTCTGAAAAAGGCGTCTCTCACCCACGGCGCCACGCTTTTTCGTAGTGAGAAAATATTTGGCCAACCGCCTTTTTTTTCAACGCACTGCTGTCCACCGGCTTCTTATGTACCACGTTCTTCTCATCAGCGCTAAGGTTCAAATACGGGGGACCTACAGTTTAACGTCGAATCCGAACGACAGAACTTCCAGAGAAGGTTTTTTGACATTAAGATCCCAGAGTTGCCAACCATGGTACTATACTAATCTTTACCCCTATAAAATGTTTTAAGGTTTAATTTTAGCGTTTTAAGATATAAATAACTACAAACTCTAGGTGACGGCGAAAACAGCTAGACAACTATAATATTGAAAAAACAAATCAGTGTGAAATATAATTTTGTTGATAATAAAAATGGATTGTACTGTAATACATTTTCCCGGATATAGCATTTAGCGGATATAACGTATAAATTCTTACAATCCCAAAGGTCTCACTATAATCGAGATGGACTGTATGGTACAGATGTAACTTTTACTATTATATTATGTAAGAAGCTGCGATTAATTTAATATTTATTTTTGCTTTATACGTATTTCGAAATACAAAATGCCATTCTCAGAAGCATTTAATGTAGTAAATATTTGTAGCTAGGGTAACAGCACACTGGATCTTGATTTCGGATTTGGTTCTGGTCATCTATTCCAAAACTTCCAATAGCGGAGAATTTATGAGCTCAATTTGCTGATACATTAAAGGTGTGTTTGTTAAAGTGTGTTTGTGAATTTGAAACGCCTCGAGTATATCCAATTTACAGTTATCATCACAGAAGTGTAAACATGTTATTATATTATTTGATGTCAATGCATGATTGTGTTCTAATAAGTGTTTAGCGTAGTTAGATTTTTCTGGGTGTTTGTATTTGTATGAGCGTATGTGTTCTTTGTATCTGGTATCAAAATTGTTAATTGTTTGACCTATGTTTACATAATTGTAATTTCACCACTTTTAGCTAATATATTTTTGGAACATTTAGAAGACCGAATTTTAGAAGCAAAACATTTTTTGAATATTATTTTGGTTCCGTTGCGTTGACGATATTTTAGCATGTTTTAATAGTTCATTTAAGTTAATTGGTAATTTCTTAACGTTTATTAATAGTCTACAGTCAAACAAAACTTTACATTAGAAACAGAACAAAATAGATGCATTAATTATTTAGACTTAAACATAAAACTTAATTTTAAAAACAAACTAGAACACTTTATTTGTAGAAAACCTACACAAACAGATATCACGATACCACAGGACTCATATGTCACCATGAAACACATAAATTAGCAGCCTATAGATTATTTATTGATACACAGATCAGTTTCTTTAAGTAACAGTGGTTACACCAAAGAAATTTCGATTATTACGTAACACAGTACACAGTAATGGATACAACACAAAAGTGATAGGCACACTAATCAAAAAGAAAGATTGTAAATTAGCCATTCAAAGAATATATTCAGAAGACCACTCTGAAAATATTAAATATATTTCAGTTCCTTATTTTGGTGATATATCGGAGAAAATTGCTAAAATTATAATGAAAACACGTACATTTAACGTAATTTATAAAACAACAAAAAACACTTTCGATACCTTATTCAACGCAAGAAGTAGAACTAACGATTTGTTAAAATCAGGTATTAAATAATTAAACTGTTCACAGTGTAATTATGTATACATATATTCTTTGAGGCTTTCGCGTTTTCTCGAACTGTCAATATTACAATTTACTTCGGCTTAGACCGCGTCGTCATTTGGGAACTACACCCAGAATTTTCAGGTAAGGACCGACCTGTAGCTTGTCTGCCTTTACAAGCATTTGCTCTAGAAGTTTGAGCCATATTTGTTCGTAGGCCCTGCCTGCCTAAACAGGGCCGTGTGCTTATATTAACCTTCGGACGACCAACCTTTTTTTGATACGTAAACGACCAACGGGGGTCAAAACTGACCCCATTAATATTTAGCAATCAAAACATGTATAAATTATTTTAATTGTTTATTTTTTTATTGAATAATAGAGGGAATAGTAATACAGTGCGTTTTCTATCCTATATAACCTAAGTCAACAATATACATATACCACAAACCATGAGAAACAAGTTTAATATTATTCTATTACAATCAAATTTGTAACATTATTGTTGAAACATCCGGCAATTAGCAGCAATCCGATAAAAGCATACAATTCCTCCTTGTTGACTGGAACCCACTGGTCTCCTAAAATTGACTGTGCGCGATTATTTGTTTCGCGAATGACAATTTCTATAATTTCATCCGAAAAAAAAAGTTTGAAAGCTTCCGCCTTAGTCGTGAAGTTTGCGCTGTAATTAGTCCTTCCAGGTTTTTGATTCAGGATGTTCCTTGCAGAACGCCTTCTGACACTAGGTTTGTTTTTTTCCCACAATGTACCATCTTTTGCCAAAATGCTTTCAACTCCTTGATTTATGCCATCACTGTCCCCTTCCGTGTCACTTGAGCTGCTTTCGACATCAGTCAAATCATCTTCCAATATTTCATCTTCGCTTTCTGATAATATTTCATCCTCTATATC
>JABXWE010102308.1:0-72193 GCA_014611495.1 Limonius californicus
AGCTTCCGCCTTAGTCGTGAAGTTTGCGCTGTAATTAGTCCTTCCAGGTTTTCGATTCAGGATGTTCCTTGCAGAACGCCTCCTGACACTAGGTTTGTTTTTTTCCCACAATGTACCATCTTTTGCCAAAATGCTTTCAACTCCTTGGTTTATGCCATCACTGTCCCCTTCCGTGTCACTTGAGCTGCTTTCGACATCAGTCAAATCATCTTCCAATATTTCATCTTCGCTTTCTGATAATATTTCATCCTCTATATCATCATAAAAGTCACTCGCATTAACTATCTCCACTAATTCAGCCGTGGTAAGAAATTTTCGAGCCATATTGAACACAACACTAAATAAAACCACTACGCTCGCACCAAAACAAAGATAATAACTAATCCAAACTTCAAGATGGCCAAGTATAAATACCTTCGGGTGGGTTCGTATGTATTCGGGTCACAACCGGAAGTCGTTGTTATCGCTATTACGATGCTTTGTCTATTGCTGCCGCTATGAATATTATATACACGGAAGACCAAATGGGGTCAATTTTGACCCCAAATTTGAAATATATTTTTTTATTCTTTAATTATTGGGGTAAATTAATTTCCACAATTTGGACATATTAAGCATGCCTATAAAGTCAGCTAAAAAAATATTGAGACAAAAATAAAACATATCTATAAACTTATTGCAAAAAAATGTATGATGGGGTCAAAATTGACCCCCCTTGGTCATCCGAAGGTTAATAAAAAAAAAGTCTTATAATAATTATGTGTTTTCTTTTTCCCCATACCTCAAATAAAACTAAAAAAGTATTTTCTTTATGAACATTTATTATTATTATTATTGGTGTGCTAGATATAAAATACAAGTAAAAAAATCCGTTTCTTAGAGTCTTTAGTTGTTTGCACATACGTAGTTTGGTTGGGAGTTTTCCTTTTTTTTTTAATTGTTTTTTAATTTTTTTTTTGAGTTAATAACACAACTAGCCTAATTATAATATTATAAGGTACCTCATCACTGAGAAAAAAGCAGATAAGGATACCTTAGAGAGAGATCAAGTAACCTACAGAAATCTTTTTTTTGATTTAAGATTTTTCTCTCTGTCTGTAGGTCTCTATCTCTCTAACCACGTTAACGCCAGATTTTTATTGGTGTGGTCAGAACCATCCAGCGGGACCAACGGCTTTACGTGACTTCCGAACCACGATATTTGTTTCTAAGTTTATAATGACCCCACGGTAATGTCTCTATTCCATCAGGCAACACACACCGTTTATCATCGAAGGTACTCAGGGCTATTTTTTGTTGACGCACCGTATATACCTCGTGCTTATGTGATCGAACGGTATTTTGTTCTTTCGCTATTGAAATTCCCGTATTGAGTACTTCTACATAGTCGTCAAAACACAGCGTATTTTCAACAACATATCTACGAACACCTTTAGCCCTGCGTACCGCATCGAAGCCTTCTACTTTTAATGCATACATCTTGGGTTTGAGTGCTACTAATGATGTTAAAATTTTACCTTTTAATTCATCTTTCATAAGACTTATTTTCTTTTTATTTACTAGTGGAAAGTCAAACTGATTTTTTTCAGCATATTCGCTGGTATCAAATCTATCATGGAGGTCGTTTCTAATACTAGCATAGAAATCGTTGCAATAAATATCATAAATTAGAGAATCCGTATCCATGTACAAAATGTTACATTTATCAAACTTATTTACCATGTAATCATAATGAAAATTATACATGCTAATTTTGGAAATGTCTAGGATACACATACCAACATAAATTGGTTTATTGAATAAAATTTTAGTTTTCTTTAATTCAATTGCTACCAACTTTTCATTAAAAACTGTTGTTGAATGAAATTCGGGTTTGGACATTAAATGTCTAGCTCCACCGCGACCATTCCATTTTGTAACTATTTTTACGTGTCTATGCTTCCTCACATTTTCCATAGATTTACCATACACAGCATTGATCATTAATTTAAAAAAATTCTGAACAAAAACATTTTTGGATTGACTGCGTAGATATGAATTTAATTCAATATATTCACGCATCCAGGGAGCTTGATCGAACTGTAATATTCTATGAGTTGCAGTGACAATCAAACCAGCCATAATGTACATTTTTAAATTTCGATAGTGAACCACGTACTTTTCCTTCTTATAAAATGTAGTCACTAATTTAGGATGTTTAGAACCTTCTGGAATAAGTCGTTCGGGAGCCATTGGACAATCTCTATGTGCATCGTGAAGACTGTCAGGGTAAAGCAAATCCACCACGAGAATGTACCCCTGGTCAGCTTCATCATCAATATTCAGCACATTGAAATTTGCAATTTCGTCATCCAATAACCATTTATAATTTTGAAAAGGTAAATATTGATACTGAGCAAATCCGTACAGATTGTTAATATCACCATACAAGATATATTTATGATCGCGAGACTCGTCAAAAGTTTCAGGGAAATACTTGTTATTGCATTCGCTAAACCTTTTGACCACCTGCGAAATGCCGCCACGGATACTGGATTCAACCGTTAAAAGCATATCTACATCTGTTAATAGTTCTAAACGAACTTTTGTTAATTTCAGCATACAATCCCAACCAAAGCTGGGCAGGGTATAGTAATTACAGCAATCTAATGAAAATGTTTTTAAACAATTTTTCCTAAAATTCTCAAAAACATCTGTAGTACATGCCGCTGTATGCGCCTAGGGTTTTTATATCGAAAGCGTTCCAAACAGTTTTTGCATGAGCATAATCTTTCGCATCAATATCTAAATCTGTTAAAGTGCTGTGAAACATTTCAATTGGCGGTAGGCTTGTTTCATCGAGTTTTTTCATATTATCGATGTAATCGTATGGAAATACGCCTTTCCTCTTTAATAAATTTAACTTTGATTCTTCTAAATTGACATTTTCTTTTTTAAAATTTTAAAATCGCAATCTTCTAAAAACGAGGCTAATTTATCTAAGGAAAAATTCATGAATCTATAGGAATCTATAAATTTGAATTTTATCCCAGTATTTCCAACATCTTTCGTAAACGACATGTATTTTTCTAAATTTACAGACAATAAGAAAATTTTACCCTCAAAGGATGACAATAATTGAGTAAAAATGAAATGGCCATCGTAATTACACAAATTATGAAAAATTACCGGTATTATGTGGTCTTGTTTGAAATTTAAATTACACGCTTGATGAGCAATTCCACGCATGAGACCAGACAGATGATCGTGATCAACTACGCGAATTTCTCCTTCTAAAAATGGTTTTTCACAAATGAAACAAATTGTAGCGTCGTCATCATAATTAACTACAACGCTGAGCTGATTCATAGGCATCGGTTTAAAAAAGAGAGAGCCATGAGATTTAGCAATTTCCAAAAGTTCGTTTGAAAACCATTTGATACAGTCTAAACCTCTATATTGTCTATAGTAAGATAAATTTTCATTATAACTACAATGTAAATAATATCCTATACTAAACGGGACATGTTGTTGATATTTGCAGGTTTTCTTAATAATTCCAGCGGATTCGTCTACGTCGGCATGAGATTTCAATAAACATTCAATATTGCTATATATAACGAACGGAGCTGGTTGTTTATTTTTGAAATTTTTAAAATAAATCCACGTGGTGTCTTCAGTAGGAAGTACTATTTTTACGAAATTTAATTTTTGACAGGTTTCAACGTGTATAGAAAGCTTTTTTTCGTCAGAGAAGTAATGCAAACATCTATCGCAAATATATTTTTTCGTTTTAGATTTTGATAATTGACTACTAACCAGTCTACTTAAATTTGTAATTAAACAGAAATGATAATTCCTATGAATGTTTTTTTCACCTTTTACATCATCATTATCAACATCATCATCATCATCATCAGCATCATTGACATTATCATCATCATATTCATCTTGAATCATTAGTAAATTTACGTGCTTTTCTTGATTATTTTTTGTTAGTAGAACTGGTAGAACAGTATATGTTCCTTTATGAAATTGTAAAATAAAAACATTTACAGATATACCATTACGATTTTCAAACGTACCTATTTGAGTCAAACTCGTTGGAATATCTAAACCCTTCACGTTTAAGAGAGTAGAATAATGAGGATATGATGCTACCTTATTAGATGAGATTGGAGAAGGTGATAAATATGCGGTTATACACCAATAAAAACAACACTGATCTGAATTTTTTAAATTTAAGACAGCCTTTTTACGCTTAATTTGTTCTGGCAATTCTATATACGACGAAGCATAAAATAAATAGTCGCAGTGGTTAATGTTGACAGATAATGAAATAGTTTCAGATAAAGTCCATCCAGAATTTTTTGTTTCCATCTCTTCAATATTCGCCAACAATTTTGTTAATACGTTTTCGTCATACCAATCGGAGAAATTATTCAAACTATTGTAGAAAATTAAAGCATTTTTTGTATTAAAATACTTCGAAAACTCGCAACATAAAATTATATTAATTTTTATATTTGTAACTCTATGATTGAAAATGGTCTGAATTTTATTTCGAATAAAAGTTTTACAATGATTTATAAAATCTGTAATAATTTTGAAACATATTTATTATTAAGAGTGTTCTTATCCTGCACTTGAAAGCCGAGTTTATAGTTTTACATATTACTTTTCCATCAGAACTTTGATCATCACCATTTATTTTATTTGTAAGTAAACGGTTTAATTGAATTTTGTACCTATTTAAATGACAAACGTTACTTTCTAATGAATTTTTAACGTTTATAGGATTGCCACGCGACGTCGTCGTTCTATTGTATTTAGCTACTAATTTTAAAGTTTTGTCTATATATTTTGTCCACTTTTTGATTTTTCGTTCGTTATGACCACCCACAGCTAAAATTTTAGCAGCTTTCTTGACTATTTTCGTTGAATTTGCTACAAAATTTTGATATTCCATAATTTTTCTTTTTACGTTTCTGTCGTTCACGTATTCTTATGCCTAAAATTGTATCAATTGCGGGATTCCTTTTATATTCACTAATCTCGTCACGATCTGAAGGATCTATCCAAAACATCCACTCCAAATCTATTAAAAGACTCCTAAATTGTTGCTTATAATAGGCTCGCATGTGATCTTCGTATAATACGCCATGAATTACATTTAAAGCTGGTTTAAAATTGACAATTTTCTCACAACACCAAGCTTGTTCATTTATTTCACCTAAAACTTGTTTATACTTTCTATACACGACAATCCGACGCCAGATTCTCTGTAGAATAATAATTTATAAACAATTTTTTTAAATTTAAATGGAGGATACGAAGTAGCCTCCTTTTGAATGTGGTAGACAATGATGTGGTTGAAATAAAATCAGTAGTTTGGACTTCCATTGTCTTTATTTTAAAAACACAGTAATTACACAACGTTTCGACTGTTAGGTATCTACAGTCGTCATCAGGTGAATACTAACAAACTTAGAGACTACTAGAGCTTATATACTAAAGACATGATTAGTGAAGCGATCAAGCGTGCGAAGTTAAACCATGCGAAACAAAAACACTAGTGTAATTTGAGTTCACTGAGGCGTCCAATAAGCGGTTTCCACACGTTGCCGATTTCTACACTTGGCTGGCTGAAGACTTTCTTGTTGCTGTTGATGAATGCTGCTTCCTTGAACTTTCTCTTAAACCAGTGCCCTTCTTTGTGTATGATCTTGGCTTCAGACCATTTCATACGGTGTTGCTTGTCCCAGGAGTGTTGTGAGATGCCGTCACCTACATATTCGCCTATTACATCTTTGCTAGCCGGAAACGTATTAATATAAGTTAAAGCTGGATTTAAATACTTTGCAATCCTAATATCTGTACTACGCGTACCTAACTGATGTTTAATTACAGGTATGCCGGTTTGTAAATATTCTAAAAACTGCGTTGATAAAATAAATTTTTCATTTCTAATATCCACATACAAACAAGAGAAATTGAAATCAAAACTCTGAAATATCTCATGAGGTTCTCTATAGAGAAAAATGTAATCTAGAGCCACGTCATTTCCACAATTAATATTTGCACTTTTCTTAAAAACCCTAGCGTTATTGAAGTTTCGGTTCACAGATCCAATTAACCCTACATCAATTAAAGTTTTGCACATAGAAGGCACGTCTCTAAATTTATACAAAATATCAACATCTGTACTGCTATTTTTTATCAAATTCAAACTTAACTTAAACTGCTTAGCAAAAAGGAATAATGCACTACTTCCTACTAAAAACGACTCGTTTGGCGCTAACGTTTTCACATAATTGGGTAAAATGGTACAATTAACTGTTACAAATTTAGAATAACTACTTAATAACACATCATAGTTAAAACTTGTATAATGTTTGTGATTATTCATTTAGACAAAAAAAAAAGAATATTAAAAATATGGTGTAAATTTTTTAAATAATTATATAAATTAAATATAGTATCAATACTACCGATAAAATTAAGAGAAATCCCACTAATATCAACAAACGCTGCACCGTTTTGTAATTATTATCAATTTCCTTCTCTATCGAGTCTATTGCTAGTACAAGTTCAGACTCTGCCATTAACAGGGATTTATTATAATTTCACTCAAACACCAAGTAAGTAATACTTTAAAAATAAAAAACTTACTTTGATTATACAACGGCGGCGGTGGCGGCGGCGATGGCTGTTGGAAATGAGGATGGTGCTGGGGTCAAGATGATGATGATGATACGGGCTGTAACTAATTAGAAAAAAAAAATTAATATTGCTAGACAAAATAAGAAACTAATAATTAATTACCTATTGCGGTAGATGAACAAACTCGATGATTGTTCCCGGGTTGCCTTTGTTGCAATCTTTCGTTGCTCGGTACACTAAACCAAGCTTTTCTTGGCTCATCTGACTCAACTTTTCATCGGTAAGAGCGCCTTCGAGTCTGTTGGGCAGAAATGCAATAAATTCTGGAAGCTCCACGATTATAATACGTTTGTTTATTTTTTTACTAAATGATGCTTTAATATTTAGTATCGGGTAGACCTCGCCAATATTCAAATCTAATATTTTTCTGCTTGGCTTTGAATCTAGCATAGCTAGCGAATTTAATTGCTTGAGATCCATCCTTTTTAAAAAAATTAAATATTTAGATGAGCAGCGACCAACAAAAATAAAAAAGAAAACTTACCTGATGACTTTGTTTTTCACAAAAAATACACTGAGGCGAGCACAACGTCTTACTAGACCGATGAAGATTCGAATTTAAATTTTTTAAAAGTTTGAGAGAGTAGTACGTTTATATACCCAACATATCCTCACACCCTAGATGCTACCACTTGAGATCATTACCCTCGCTAGTACATTAATAACTATTATTTACAGGATATGCTAGCGCTATTGTATTAGCCGCACCTTGAATATCCATCCGCCCGGTGGTCGTAATAAATTATATACATTTTTTTTAGCATTAAATTTATTGAAAGTCCTGATAGCTCAATGAAGTAAATCAAATTTGGTTTACTAACTACCCGGTGTTGCAACAGCGGTGCCTTGCGGTATACATTGCAGGCATGCTAACGTTGTGCAATGCCCCACCCGATCTCGCCCTATCTCGGAAATTCCTACCCAACTTACTGGCATGGGGTGGGCCTGGCGTATCTAGGATCGACTCTCGAGTCAGCTCCATGTCAGATGATGATGATGATGATGATGATTGATTTACTTGCAATAACATACCTGATTATTTTTATTATAAGAAAAACATTTAAATTAGTGTATGATTATAAGGCATATTAAAAATAGCTAAATTTTTGCAATTTTATTTTGTCTTGATATATTAAAAAGAATCAGGGTTGTTATTGATATTAAATTAAAGCAAATAAACTGACAAATTAAAAAGTGTAATAAAACTAAATTAAAAAACAAATTATGGTCATTTAAAAATTGAAAAGCTCTTTTTTTAATTTTTTGAAAATATCTTCTTGCCACAATGAAGTTTTTAAACAAATTAATAAATAAACTATAATCCTTTGTATTTTAATAACAAGTATTTATTGCCTATAATATTATTAAAATATAAGTATGAATTTCAACGAAGTAAGGCAGCAAACAATTAACAAATTAATCCCTTGTTTTCAACGTCAACTTAAAAGATTAATTATGGATATCATTAATGGGCATTTAAAGATTCCTTTTTTTTAATTACTAATGATTACAAAAAATTTACCCTCAAATAACTCATTAATTATAGCTCATATTTAATTCTTTTTAATTTTTTTGTCCCACACCAACGAAAGAACCAACATGTTACAAAAAATATTTAACTCTTTTCATTTTATTCACACACACACACACAAAGAACCAACATGAAAACAGACAAGATTCCTCTAATTAAATAATTATTATTCAAAACACACACAATGAAATTATACATCAATACATCCTATTTTTTTTGTTTCAAATTATTCCTTTTCACAAAGACCACTCACACCCAAATTCAATACACGAAATCAGGACCATACGCTTTTTGCTATTACTCATTAATTATAACCCAGTCCTTTCACACCGACAAGTCTAGACACGTCCACACAATTACACACACAAATCACGCACATCCCAACCATTAGTCATCCTAGATAAGGCAAATCACATAAAGAAGGATGCAATTTTACTTCAAACCACGTTTTTTCTTACTTACACTTTACCTATTTCAACAAAATTTCACACACACATGACCCATATAAGCAACCACCCACACACCAAATTCCAACACTTAACTAGACAGGAACACCCTCAAAATCGCATTTGGCTGCAGAACCCGCTTACTTATTCTACTGTCGTCTAGTAATAGCCGAAAATAATAAACTCTCCTCATAATGGGATGAGGTAGATATGTCGTTGAATAAAACTAAGGTCTCATCCCACAAAAAACATTTAATCTTGTTTCAAAGGTATAAAATGTTAACGGTTTCGATACCCACTTGGAATCATCCTCAGACTAAAATAACCACATATAATTATCTAACATGTTCAGAGAACAACAAATAAACTTACTTAATATGAGAAAGCAGCAAAATTACAATAAAACTCGAATACAAAAAGATTTTAAAGAACGATGTGGTTTAATTGTTGACAAACCTAAGCCTGGGTTTGGTAACACGAACGATGGCAACACTGCCAGGCGTTTTTTTCAACACTCAGAACTTTCTGCTCAAATCACAAAAATAGATTTAGATTTGATAAAAAAGCTTCACATAATTATGATTGTGGTAGCCAGTGGATTTGAGATAGATGTGGAAAAATATCGTCTGTTCGCTTATGAAACGGCCAGACATTTCGTCTCGAAGTATCCTTGGTACAATATGCCCCCAACACTACACAAGTATCTGATCCATGGACCAGAACTTATATCCTCGGCCCTTTTGCCTATAGGACAATTGACTGAGGAAGCGCAAGAGGCTCGGAACAAAGATTTCAAAAAGTACAGAGAGCATTACGCGAGAAAATGCAGTAGAGAGAAAACTAACACAGACATTTTTAACTTTCTCTTATTGAGTTCTGATCCTGTGCTCACCAGTAAACAAAAAAAACCGAAAAAAAAGTTACAACATCTACCAACAGAAGCATTAGAATTGCTAAAAGCTCCATCCGTCAAGGAATCTGGTGAAAAGGATAATGACAGTAATGATGACACCAGTAATGATACTGATGAAAGTGATGATCAAATGAGTGATAATGAAGAAAGTTATGATCAAAGGAGTGATATCGGTGATGATGCACTGGGACGCATTAAGGATTAAGACCGCCTTAACTGTTTATTCTTTATGAAATTTTTGTGTACAGCCAATATTAAAAAACTGATTGTACATTATTAATTAATTACTCTACCGCCTATTTATATGTTTTTATTTGTTCTACGCAGAGTTCTTAAAATAAATATCTAACGCCAAACATTTTTTAAGGCTAGTAGAAAACAAACAGTTTTTATTGAAAGTTTGCATGTCTTTAATTTTATTTGTTTATTTCAGGGTTTTAATTATGTTTTTCTGTTTTCGCCACCCTAAAAACCACCCTATTTTATCCAAGAGATTTTTTTCACTATTTTTCCGTTAATTCGGTGGTCGAATTTTATACGAATCCGAAGTTTCAGAATTTTACTCGGCTATTTCTATTTCCATCCCCTAAAAACCACCCCAATTTATCAATGGGATTTTTTTAAATATTTTTCCTGTAATCACCAAGTTAATTTGGACCGGCTGCATAAGTTTCAGAATTTTTGCCAAAAAAATGTTCATTCTGCCCCACTGTGCGACATGTAATTATCAGCTAGCCACGATCGTAAAAACAATGGGTAGTGCTTGTGACCTACAGTAAAGAACAATGCTAAGTCAATTAAATACTTTGGTGTTATAGAAATTGTATTTTTAATTTTTGTTTTGTGTTTACGAATATGCAGCGACGTTCGTTATGTCGAGGCATTTTCCTAAATGAAACAGAAATTAAAAATACTATTTTTACAACACCAAAGTATTTAATTGACTTCGCGTTGTTCTTCACTGTAGGTCACAAGCACTACCCATTGTTTTTACGATCATGGCTAGCTGATAATTGCACGTCGTAGCGACAACCCAAAACTTGGGACAAGCATTTTAAGGCAAACGGTTGCCTCTACGCGTATGAACTAAAAGTATTATTATTTTTGTATTTTTTAATGCTCTTTCAGAAAATAACATAAAATTTTAAAACGTTCTACTAATAACAAAGTTAGAGCTAGAATAAAATTTCAGTGGCGGGTTAAGTACCTCTTGCGGTCAAGTCTGGTTAATGAAAATAATTCTGTCACTGTATTGCATAATAGTAAGTAGGTGTACGAAATTTGAAAGAAATATCTTTAGATTTGTGGAAATTTTAATAAAAAGAAAAAATAAAAAATTGAACTTTAAGGCCCTATGACTCCTTAAGGAAGGACTTTCTGCCTAAGGTATATTAGGTTTAATCGGTTTATTTTTAACTAAAGAATCTATGGTTAAACGCTGGCCCATTCTTTCTGAGACACCCTGTATATATATATATATATATACGGGGTAACTGACTTCAAAAAAATAATTAATAGTATTTCAACAGTCATCGAAGAGGAACGTTACTATTGCAAATCCCTATCCAATGACACAATAAAAATCAATGCATTAACAATTGATACTTACCGAACACTGATCAAATATCTCCAGGATCAAAAAATATTACATCACACGTATCAATTAAAAGAAGATAGAGCATACAGGGTGGTATTTAGAAACCTGCACCATTCAATACCTATTGAGGATATAAAGAACGAAATAGATGAGAAAAACCACAAAGTACGCAATGTAATCAACATTAGACACCGAAAACAAAGGAATCACTTTCCCTACACTTCGTTGATCTCGAACCTAAAGAGTACAATAAAGACATAATCTAAAAAAATACTTGTGCAACATGCGAATAACCGTAGAAGCGCCTAGAAAAAAGAACGACATTGTGCAGTGTACAAGATGCCAATCCTACGGGCACACCAAATCTTATTGTACGAAACCCTACATGTGTGTCAAATGTGGAGGAGGACACAGTACATCAGTGTGCAAAAAAACCCTGACACTCCAGCAACATGCGCCCTCTGTACTGGTAATCCTCCAGCCAGCTACAAAGGCTGTCAAATATATCAAAAGTTACAAAAGGCAAGAGGCGTACCAATTAAACACTCTTTAAATCAACAACCAAAAATAGATATCTACAACAGAAATGAATTTCCGATAATAAACCGTAATCATCCCCCAATTGCAGTACAACCGTTTCAGAAAACAGAATACAGGCAAATTCCTCAACAAACAGAAGAATAACAGAAAGAAATGAACAACAGCCAACCGATATTGGAGAGCAACTGACAAGTTTCCTTAATGAATTTAAGTCCATGTTTAACCAATTAATCAATCAAAACAGCATGGTTCTGAACATGTTGAGCACCATAAACCATAAAATTGAATTAATAAACTTCTTACAAATAAATAAAGTAGATGTAGCACTAATCTCAGAAACACATTTCACGGAAAGAACGGTGCTCAAAATACCTTACTACAAAATCTACCATGTTATACATCTTGACGGAACGGCACACGGAGGTGCAGCTGTTATCATTAAAAACCATCATGCATCACGAACTGCCCCATTATCAAACAAATAAAATCCAAGCGGCAAATGTCCAAATCAAAGCCCTTCCATGGTCCTTCACTATACCTGCAATATATTGCCCTCCGAGACACTCACTATCCCCCGTGGAATTTGAGACCTTTTTCCAATCGCTAGGCTCCAAATTTATGGTGGGAGGCGAGTGGAACGCTAAGCACACCCAATGGGGTTCAAGGCTTATCACAACGAAAGGAAGAAATCTTTTGCAAGCCATGAACAAGCAAAACTGCAGGCGTATGTCTACTGGCGAACCTACGTACTGGCCGACCGATCCCAACAAAATACCTGATTTACTGGACTTCTTCATACTACACGGTATAGCTCCTAACTACACGAAAGTTGAATCCAATCAAGATTTATCGTCTGATCATACGCCAGTGATCGCGACCCTAAGTACACATGTAATAAGCAAACCCATCACCCCTTCGCATATTTCTAATAAAACTGGGAAAACTTTCGTACATATATAGAAAATAAAATAACATTGCGTATACGAATTAAGCAATCTGATGAACTAGACGACGTAACACAGTACCTCACAACACTAATTCAAGAAGCTGCATGGCACTCTACACCCATCTCAAACCAAGAACCAAGAGAAACCACCAATATTCCTCAATGTCTAAGAGAATTAGTAATGAAAAAACGCAGAGTTAGAAGCAAATGACAGAGAACACGTAACAATGATGATAAACTTATCTATAGCAGACTCAGACGAAAATTACATAGAACCCTCGAAAATGCAAGAAATGCCTCATTTGAACACTACATTACCACTCTAACTAAAGACGATCAATCTATCTGGAGGGCAACCAAGAAATTTAAAAGGCATGTGACGCCTAGTTATATGACGGCGACAACAAAAATGATTTTATGCACACAAAAGCGAAGTATCAATTTCTAAGCAAGGTCCCGATATCAAGGACAAGGGTTCGACTAGCTACAGTCGAAGAAGGGTGGTTCGATGTAAGCCTAGGCGCCACCTGTTTAAAAAAACCTTTTCCTCCTTGAAGATGACTTTGGATAAACAGGAATCTTCCTGGATGCGAACTTACCTTGCTTTATAATCTTAAACTTATTCTCCAAGACAGAATAAAACACAGTTATGATTGACAGAATTCCCAATATAATAGTCAAAAAAAATAATAATTACTCAATACAAACGTATATATGGCATACACAATATAAAAAAAATCCCAAGTATTTATATGTATATAAATTCACATTCATTAACCAAAATGAACGGACCACAGTACGTTATTTCTCTGATTTAACTTTTTAATCCAGAGCGGAACCCAAAATCTCCAGGGAAAACAATAATGCGTAGATCAGTATTATCTAGAAGCGTTAAACCACTTCAAAAATGTTACACAAACCACCGATTTCACGTCTAGAATCGACTATTCGAGGCCTCGCATACACAAAACTAGATTAATTACCCAAAAGAAATGGTATATACGCACGGATAATTATAAAATTTACACAAAATTCCCCCTTTCGTTTGAACTTTGAATCAGAAAATATTATCTCGTACTCTGCAGACCATTTAACAAGTTCTCAATATACATATAATTATTATAATCTGAACAATAATTTTCCCAAATAAAATATTTAACTAAATACAAAAATTTTTGTCGAGTATTTATTATAATTCACTATAAATATGACTACGCAATTAAACGAGTTGCTGTTATTCGTTTTTGTATAGTTCTAGAAATTCCATGAACTTATCAACCCAACGCAGGTAAGGTAAAAAGTAGACTCACAAACCTTGAACGTAGGTTTTCTTTACCCGAAGTACTCGCTATACGCACATCTGCGCTGAGATTCCTGGCCTGGAAACTATCGGCTCGCGGAATTTCCCACGCCGTTATAAATTCGATCAAGTTCCGGATGTTTTTCCACTCTTCCAGCTACCATTTGCTTGCCTAAATTAATTCAACTGTCTTAGAAAAGAAACAAGTGGAATAAGGACCTTCTAATCTTACCACAAGATGTTAATTTGGCAGAAGAAAAACTCTCCTCAGTGCACTAAATTAGGATTATTCCTTGGGAACAATTTACTACCACACTACCGTGCTTAAACTTCCCCTTATATCTTGAAAATTCACAAATTGGAATATCATCCGGTCGTAACGACCTTAATTAAAAATTCAAGTCTGCACTTCTTGAAAGTTGAAAGCGTTCTTTTGTCCACTGACTGCGGTCTCAAAATCGAAAATCCCCGATCTATGCGCAGAACGTAAAAATGAGAACAAGTTTTTGAATCGAAGCCGAAGTATGCCGCTCAACCGTTGTAATGGGAAAACCACTCCTAATATACACTATGCGTCAGAAATCACACGTTACAGATTCCCCCCCCCCCACCAAACTTTTACGACGACCAACACCTTTGTCTGGCGGAAAACGTACGGTAAAGAACAAGACAATGACGTAGTCATCCTAAATGAAACCGTAGCGAAGAAAACTATATAACGAGCAAAAAGGGTGAAGAACAATAACGTGAGTCTTCCTCTGTCTCAGCATACATTCGAGATCCAATCCAGTGAAAGAAAAATAAAACCCAACTGAAAATCACAACCCAACCCCACACAAAACACAACTATCTGGATGGCAGAAAGGAATTCATTCCAAAACCAGGGCTTGCACCATCAAAGGAATGAGCCACCGCTCAATATCCGAATATACGATCTTACACTAGGGACCTTCCAATAAAAAAAAATTCCAAACGACGTCAATACCATAAACCAGAGATCAAGATTCTACTTCCAACATGTTAACGAGGAGTCGCACCATAATTTTCACCACATACACGACTGTCTAAAGTCCAAAACCAACCATGAAGTGTTCAAGCTTAGATGGAAATGCTTCCTTAGTGACCTTCCCTGCAATGCCCAACCAACCACCCGAATTGCATCTATCCGTCATCTGAGACTGAAGGTTCATGATGTAGCATTAATTCAAAAGTCCACGGAGAAAGTCTCTTACGTATCTTGAAAGGACCTACATATTTCGGAGCAAGTTTGGCCGAATAATACTTACGAAGCGTCGGATAAAATCTTATTTCAATAATCAACATGACGTCGACGTAAATTATAAGCGTTTCGACTCTTCTCATAAGCTTTTAGCAACCTAGTATGTATGTCTTGGTATAGTCTTTTGAATTCCTCGGATCGAATTTGGATCTTAGCTATGTCACGTACAATCTCAACATCTTCTTCATTATTCTTCTCGGTACTATCTACATGATACTCTTCTCCATCTAATATTATCTCTCTACCAAAATTGATGAAGAACGGAGTCATACCCGTTGATTCATGTTTAGAAGTACGCAAGGCACAAGCAACTTTCGGTAAATACATATCCCAATCTCTCTGATTGTCGCTAATATACGAAGAAATCGCAGTCTTCAATACTCTATTTACCCTCTCTGTAGGATTGGCTTGTGGATGATATAACGCTGTATACTTAATCTCCACTCCATAACTATCAGTTAGTTTTCTAAATTCTTTACTACGAAATTGAACTCCATTATCTACAACAATATAATATAGATATTATCTAGGTGCTCCAAATAACAAAAACACATTTTCTTCTAAGTTTTTAACGATGGAAGGAGTTGTAGCGGAATGTAACGGAAAAACTAACGGTAGCTTACTGAAGTAATCGGCAACAACCAAAATATAAGTATATCCACGTTTCGATCGAGGTAACGGTCCTATCAAATCCGCTGAAATTAACTCCCACGGTTTTGTTTTTGTTTTGTTTTGTAATTTGTGGTCTTCCAACCATAAGTCCTACAGGTTTGTGTTGTTCGACCTTGTGACTCAAACGTACTTTACAGGATCTAATGTAACGAGCGACACTACAACGTAACTTAGGCCAATAATACTTTTCTGAAATCCTCGCAACAGTTTTGGTGACACCTACATGAGCAGCAGTACAAACATCATGGTTTGATCGGATTATCTCGTTCCGTTCACTCGAAGGTACAACAAGTTTCCAACTTCTACTATCATCACTCAACCCAGGGTAACGATTCTTCTCATACTTACACAACTTATTTCCATCTACTCTCCATTCAGTATACCTATTAGGATTCTCACGAACTAGTTTACACATTTTCAAATGCCATCTATCTTGGCTAAAATCACCCACATCTACTACATCGAAAACAGGTACTGACCTAGAAAGAGCGCCCGGAACAACATTATCTTTCCCTTTTCGGTGAATAACATCAAAACTGTATTGTTGTAACCTCACAGCCCAACGAGTTAATCTGCCACTAGGATTCTTCAAATTATTTAGCCACACTAGAGAGTAATGATCAGTTATCACTTTAAAATGGGAACCTTCTACATAGGGTCTAAACTTTTCTACGGCCCACAAAACTGCTAAACATTCCAATTCGGTTGTCCTATAATGACGTTCTGCTTTAAGAAGAGATTTACTAATGTAGCTAATAACACAATCTCCCTCAGGATATTCTTGACTGAGTACGGCACCTAATCCAAAAATTGAAGCATCGGTCTGTATCACAAAAGGTTTCGAAAAGTCTGGACAAGTCAACAGTGGAGCAGAAACTAAGAATTCTTTAATGGTATTTAAGGCACTCTCGCATTCTTCTGACCATACGAACTTGACCTTCTTCCGGAGAAGATTAGTTAATGGAGAAGTAACAGTTGAAAAATTTGGTACAAATCGACGATACTACGATGCCATTCCTAAAATTCTACGAACTTCCGATACATTACGTGGCGTAGGTATATTCAAAATTGCTGCAACCTTGTCTGGATCGACATGTAATCCATCTTTACCAACAATATATCCAAGGTATTTCAGCTCAGGTTGAACAAACTTACATTTCTCTCTACTAAGAGAAAGACCGGCAGCCTTAATTCTCTCAAAGACTGTCTGCAAAACCTCTAAATGTTTTTCGAAGGTGTCCGTTACAATTATTACGTCATCTAAATATGCGAAAACACACTGATGTAATTCAGGACCTAAGATCTGATCAATAAATCTCTGCCATGTTGAAGGAGCATTGTGAAGGCCAAATGGAAGACGATTAAAGTGATAAAGGCCGCGGTTCGGTACTACAAAAGCTGTAAATTTCTTCGAATCCTCTGCCATAGGGATCTGCCAATAAGCGGACTTAATATCAAGCGACGACATGAAACGAGCGTCTCGAAGTTTATCTAGTATATCAGACACGTAGGGCAAAGGATAAGCATCTCTCCCAGTCACACTATTCAGCTTCCGATAATCTACACAGAAACGATACGTCCCATCTGGTTTCTTTACTAACACTATCGGTGAAGCCCAAGGAGAATTCGAAGGTTCGACAATTCCATTCCTTAACATACTATCTAGTTCTGCATCAATATGTTTTTGAAGAACCGGAGAAACAGGATAATATCTTTGTCGAATAGGTTCAGCTGACGTCTTAATCTTGTGTTCTACCACTGTAGTAGAACCAATCCCTTCACTCATTGACATGAACGTAGAATCCAACAACTTGGTAAGAGCTAATGATTGTTCTGCGTCTAAATCCTCATGTGAAACTATTGCGTCGATAAAAACTTCGGATGAGCCACCAAAATGCCATTCACGATGCCTGAAATTTGGAACAATCTCCATTCTTTTCCAAAAGTCTATTCCTAATATTAGGGTATGTGGAAGGGAAGGCAAAACTAACAATTCAAAAATCTTTCCCCCATTTGCAACAGTACACACGTCCACAGGTGATTTAGCTAATGGTAGGCCTAATCCTTTCAGCATCTCCCATCCTTTTCTTTCTAAAATCGACTGACTAGCACCAGAGTCCAACAAACCTAACATTACTTTACCAAAGATCTTGACTTCTAGATAAGGTCGTTTATCGTCCTGCAATTGAGAAAATAAAAAATCGAGCATAACTTTGGAATGGTCGATCAAGGTTTTCTTATTAGTGGAGAGGTCGGATACTTGATCATTCATCGGCCTCTTCTGGCGTTTCCCGACTGAGTACAATTTTGACAGGTCCTCACCGTCACTCCCATCTTCCCACATCTAAAGCATTTCTTCGATACTGGTCCTGGACACTTAGCTGCTACATGACCTTCTTGTTCACAATTCCAGCATTTAATATGATTAAGTGTAGCGACTTCCCTGCGATTCGACGTTGAAGGAATAGGATCTGAATAAACGTACGCTAAATGTGGTTCTAAAGTTTTCCCCAATACTCTTCTTGGCGGCGGTACAAATTCTTCTAAGGCGGTTCTACGAGCTTCAATCTGGCGACCTAAACGAAGTAAATCTGCAATGGAGTCTACGGTCACTAAGCTGAGTTTATCCTGGTAAAAAGGAGCTATGTTCTTCATTAAAAGCTTCAGTTTAAAACCCTCTGGTATGGAAAAATTCAACCTATGGAACAAACTTTGAATAATGGCTACGTACACCCCTATTGATTCACCAGGCCCCTGCGTACGACGTTTAATCTCGTCTAATAACTTCTCGTCATAATCGTATGGTTGAAACTCCTCCCGTAAGAATTTCACCAAGTCATCCCAATTGTTCATCAAGTCCCTATAGGCTCGGTACCAGATTAACGCTTTACCTGAAAATAAATCTAAGGCGGAATCAAATAATATTTCGAGGGAAATATTCCGGGCAATCCTTAGTTCTTCTACTCGTTCTATGAAAGAGTTGACGGACATTTCACCTTTCTCTCCAGAAAATTTCAAACCCCAAGTGCGTACAGGAACAGGTTTAATCTCCCCAACCGAATAACCAACTGAACCAACTTAAGGCTCAGGACGAAGTGTTCTAACAGGAGTTGAAGTCCGTTGCTGTTGAGGATCTTCTGGATTTCCGGCATTTGTAGACAAGGCCATCAAACTGGTCTCAAAATTTTGAAGTTTCTGGTCCAATTTGCTTCTTAATTTTTCTATGGTTTCTAGCATCTCTTGTTTGCTCTTCTCTTCCTCTAATCCATTGCACAACATTCTCTTCACTCGGCCTTCATAATGAATCATCTTGCTAATGATTTTCTTATAACCACCACCATGGATAGAATCCTCAAGTTCTTCCACCAATTCTTGGAAAAAGGATGAACTAGAAGCTCAAAATGTTTATCTAATTTTTCCTTCCTGAAAGCTACCCTTACTAACTTCCTCAAAGTATCTATGGATCCTTCGGCCTTGACCCCTCGGATAGCTAATTCGTATGACAGTTCAACGTTTTTCAACCTATCAATGTCCATCGTGAAGAAAAAAAATTATCCCACAAAATTTATAAAACTCTAAACTATATATAATCAAGAGGAAAACTAAATCAATTGAGCTACTACTAAGAGAAACTCTAACAACTTATACAAAATCAACCTAATTAATTCCCACAAAAATTCAAGAGAGGGAAAAAAAATTTCAAAAAGAGATTTTCGACCTAAGAAAAAAATATGTCGGGCCCCACGAAGTTGGGCGTCAAAATTTGTGACGCCTAGTTATATGACGGCGACAACAAAAATGGTTTTATGCACACAAAAGCGAAGTATCAAGGACAAGGGTTCGACTAGCTACAGTCGAAGAAGGGTGGTTCGATGTAAGCGTAGGCGCCACCTGTTTAAAAAAAATCTTTTCTCCTTGAAGATGACTTTGGATAAACAGGAATCTTCCTGGATGCGAACTTACCTTGCTTTATAATCTTAAACTTATTCTCCAAGACAGAATAAAACACAGTTATGATTGACAGTATTCCCAATATAATGGTAAAAAAAATAATAATTACTCAATACAAACGTAGAGTAGTTGCAATATCTCATGATCCGCGAATTGCGCACCGCCGGGAGTGAGAAGGCTGTAGAAAAGGACGTCCAAACAGTGTTTTCGGCTCAACCTAAAAATATCAGGCTAGCATGTAGGGCCAAATTGAAAACAGACTATGCAAATAAATGTGTAATGAAGAAGGTCCTATCGGACTCGATATATAATTTTTCTACTACGTTATCATTTAATTTAATAAAATTGCTTGCACATCCCTAACCTAATATTAAAGGGAAGTGGTTTCATTTAGCAAAAATCAGAACACAATAAAACAAATTATAGGTACATGAAGTCAAATTTAATGCAAATATCGTACAACACGATTACACAATTAAATATTATACATAAATTCATATTGAATGCAAATACAGTCCATATTAAAATGAAAGGAATGAATGTAAACAATTTTAAGTTCAATATCAAAATGTCTTCAGATAATATAAAGCAAAAATTATATACAATTATAATGGTTTACAACCTAAATCGTCTTCATCGTCAGACGACCAATACAGTTCTGAGTCATCACTGCTGTCATGAACATTTATAATAAGTTCCTGCACATCATCTATTATATATTCTCTGGCAAGATATTCGTCCTCGATCTTCTTCACATGTGAACAAATGTTTGCCCATTCTTGCACACCAACAACATTAAATTTATCTTCTGCCAACTTCCTGACATCATCCATTTTTAACGTTGTATTATGGGCAGCCACATGATTTTTTACTAATGCCCATGTTTTTTCTATGGGGTTGAGTTCCGGATGATAGGGAGGCAAGCGCAGTGCCACGTGACCCTGTTCGGCTAAAATTTTGTCGATCACATATACTTTGTTAACTGGTTTATGCTGGTTTATGTTTGCATATAATTCTACTTTTGTGTCTTGTAATTGAAACGGTAAGTTTCTTTCCGTTAGCCATCTCCTCATGTCCTCTTTTTTTCCAAGCCGAGGTTGGATTTGGTTCGGTGGTTACGTTGTGGTACGATGCATTATCGATAACCAACACAGAATTTTGTTGCATATTTGGAAGCAATTTCTCTTGTAACCACTTCGAAAAATTCTTGTTGTTCATGTCGTCATGATAGTCCCCAGTTTTAAGGCCCGATTTGAAAGTAAGTAAACCATTCGGAACAAAGCCTTCTTCACCGCCAGCATGCACAATAATTAAACGTTGTCCTTTGGCAACTGGAGACTTCAAACATTTGCTTGATCCGTCATCCCAAGCTTTAGCTGCAGTGTGTGAACTATGCAAGTAGGTTTCATCACAGTATATAATATTTCTACCTTCGCTTCTGTATTGTTTTATTTTCCTCAAATATTCAAGTCGTTTCGCTCGGATTTCTGTTTTCTCAATCAGCACTTGTCGATTATCTTGGCTTTTTTTCCAACGGAATCCTATTTTATGCACTAACTTTCTAAAAGAACGTTTCTTTCCAGTAAAATTAATGCCTTCATCTTTCACTGCTTCAAATACAGCCTGCATCGTTGGTCTTCTTTTGTGAATATTTGCAAATCTATAAATAATTGTGCGTACAGTTTCTTCTTCGTACTGATCCAACGTAGACCTCGGACTGCTTTTATTGATGGTTTTCCTTGGGGAAGTAAATTTGCCACCATCTGGTTGTAGCCTGCCTTTCTTAACAATTCTTTTGACGGTGGCTGATCCGACGCCAGTTGCTTGCGACACCCTTTCGATCAAACTGCTTAAAGGAATAGTAAGTTCTTTGGCATCCTTTTCTTCCTTCAAAAATGTATAAACGCTGTAAATTATATCACGGCCTTGACTGTGCACTGTTCGTTTGGCGTTGCTCATAATTACTAGTGATCTGTAAATAAACTTTAATTAGTAAAATGGCTAAACAGAATATTATTACATTAGATATGTAAAAATGGATTTCAACAAAGTAGAACTTGGTACTGCCAATAGAATATTATTGTTACTTACTGTACAACAGCTACTGATGCGAAGTTTTTAAACAACGAACTACTTTTGCAAAGAAAACGCTGTAGGTGGATTATAACCTAAAAACAGTTTTAATAAGTATTCCATAAAAATGTTAAATTTGGGTACTTCTACTTACAGCTACACAGTAAATAAACCGCTGTAGTCTTCAAAAAGACTGTTTCTTCTAATAAAGCAGGGAAATTTAAATATAAACAAGGGAAAAAATCGCACGCCTAAAAATGACAACAAATATTTCCGCAACGATATTTTTAAGTTGGTCTTTAGAACAGTTCGTGACGTCAGTAACATATTTTGGTTTACTGCGCACGGATCATGAGATATTGCAATGCCTCTATATATGTATGAAGCATACACAATACAAAAAAAATCCCAAGTATTTATATGTATATAAATTCATATTCATTAACCAAAATGAACGGACCAGAGTACGTTATTTCTCTGATTTAACTTTTTAATCTAGAGCGGAACCCAAAATCTCTAGGGAAAACAATAATGCGTAGATCAGTATTATCTAGAAGCGTTAATCCACTTCAAAAATGTTACACAAACCACCGATTTCACGTCTAGAATCAACTATTCGAGGCCTCGCATACACAAAACTAGATTAATTACCCAAAATAAATGGTATATACGCACGGATAATTATAAAATTTACGCAAAATTCCCCCTTTCGTTTGAACTTTGAATCAGACAATATTATCTCGTACTCTGCAGACCATTTAACAAGTTCTCAATATACATATAATTATTATAATCTGAACAATAATTTTCCCAAATAAAATATTTAACTAAATACAAAAATTTTTGTCGAGTATTTATTATAATTCACTATAAATATGACTACGCAATTAAACGAGTTGCTGTTATTCGTTTTTGTATAGTTCTAGAAATTCCATGAACTTATCAACCCAACGCAGGTAAGGTAAAAAGTAGACTCACAAACCTTGAACGCAGGTTTTCTTTACCCGAAGTACTCGCTATACGCACACCTGCGCTGAGATTCCTGGCCTGGAAACTATCGGCTCGCGGAATTTCCCACGTCGTTATAAATTCGATCAGGTTCCGGATGTTTTTCCACTCTTCCGGCTACCATTTGCTTGCCTAAATTAATTCAACTGTCTTAGAAAAGAAACAAGTGGAATAAGGACCTTCTAATCTTACCACAAGATGTTAATTTGGCAGAAGAAAAACTCTCCTCAGTGCACTAAATTAGGATTACTCCTTGGGAACAATTTACTACCACACTACCGTGCTTAAACTTCCCCTTATAAATTGAAATTGGAATATCATCCGAGTCGTAACGACCGTAATTAAAAATTCAAGTCTGCACTTCTTGAAAGTTGAAAGCGTTCTTTTGTCCACTGACTACGGTCTCAAAATCGAAAATCCCCGATCGATGCGCAGAACGTAAAAATGAGAACAAGTTTTTGAATCGAAGCCGAAGTATGCCGCTCAAACGTTGTAATGGGAAAACCACTCCTAATATACACTATGCGTCAGAAATCACACGTTACAGGCCACAAATATTAATACCACCCATCAGAAAACCAGATGGAAACTGGGCCAAGTCGGCCATGGAGAAAGCCAACATTTTTGCCGACTATCTTTCGGAAGTTTTCACACCATTTGAACCCGCTATAAATAACCATGACAACGAGATCAAAGCATTCCTGGATATATCCTGTCAAATGTATCTACCCATAAAGCCGTTTTCCCCAAGAGAAGTCTATCAAGAAATTAGGCAGGTAAACCTGTACAAGGCGCTTGGTTATGACCTTATCACAGGACGAATACTAAACGAACTGCCGAGAAAAGCAATTATCCTTCTGACAACAATTTACAACAGTATGCTGAGATTGTCGTATTATCCGCTAATGTGGAAATTTGCACATATAATTATGGTACCTAAACCTGCGAAACCAATCAACGAAGTATCCTCCCACCGTCCGATAAGTCTACTGCCCATCTTATCAAAATTATTCGAAAAACTATTAATAAAAAGACTTAGAGAAGATACTGACCTCCTGAGTCATATCCCAGATCATCAATTTGGCTTCCGGGAGAGTCACTCGACCATACAACAGACCCACAGAATTGTCAATCAAATAGCAACAAGCCTGGAGGAAAGGAAACTATGCACAGCAGCGTTTCTTAACGTGGCACAAGCGTTTGACAAGGTATGGCACGAGGGACTGCTGTACAAAATCAAGAATATACTACCCGGTCCGTATTATATGCTATTAAAATCATACCTCTCTGATAGATATTATTAAGTCAAATATAAAACAACTCTTTCCAACCACCATCAAGTCACATCTGGAGTACCCCAAGGAAGTGTGCTGGGTCCAATACTCTACCTGATTTACACTGCGGACCTGCCCACAACCGACAACACCATGATCGCCACATTCGCAGACGATACGGCCCTTCTAGCAGTCAACGAAGATCCCAGAACTGCATCTCAACAACTACAGTTACACCTAGACGTCCTCGAAACCTGGCTATCAAAGTGGAGAATAAAAGTGAACCAAACCAAATCAACCTAAGTGGCCTTCACCACTAATTGTTTGTCCAGAAGTCACCATCAACAACACACCAATACCAGTGCAAACCGAAGCAAAATACTTGGGGCTACACCTCGATCAGAAACTGACGTGGCAAAATCAGGTTAAAACAAAACGACAACAGCTAAATTTGAAACTACGGCAAATGTATTGGTTGCTGGGCCGAAACTCTCAACTATCCATGGAAAACAAACTTCTTATCTACAAATGTGTAATTAAGCCAATATGGACGTACGGCATCCAACTTTGGGGATGTACGAAGCCGTCAAACTCAAAAATTATCCAACGATTTAAATTCAAGACTTTGCGTACAATATCAAACGCACCCTGGTACGTCTCAAATGAAACACTCCATACAGACCTACGCGTTCCTTTTGTATCTGAAGAAATTCAAAGGCTGTCAACAAAATACTACCTGAATCTACGAGGACACGAAAACAATCTAATAAGTGATTTGGAACATGAACCTATTGTAGTTCGAAGACTGAAGAGACAGTGGCCAAACGACTTACCACATCCAGACGACAATAACTGAACCAAGGCACAAATAGGAGAATCGTCGCTGGATGGCTTTTCCGTCACATGTCCACTTTTAACAACACGTTTACTTATTGCTCAATGTAAGGAGTAGATTGTAAATTGGCATTAAATAATAAACCTTATTATGAGTTTTAATTTAAGGAAACCCAAAATTTGGGACAGCATTGAAGCAGAATAAAATGTCAAGTAAAATCACAATTCGCCCTGTCAAACAACAGTGGCCTGGTAAAACAAAAGTTAAATGGTTGAAACGACATCTACCAAGAATACTAAAGACTAACAATAGGTACTTATCTCTAATGGTAAGGAGCTTAGCTGAAGCAATATACAGTGGTAGCAATTATAAATTTCAGAGATTGAGAGAACAAAATAATCAGCAACATTAACGTAAACTACTGAAAATGTAAGGTAAATTGTTTAATAATAAACATTTTTTTGTAATTTCTTAATAAAAATTTTACAATACTATTTACTATGATATAAGGGAAAACATTTCGTACACAATGTTACATCACATTGGAACAAAATGTTAAGGGCCTTCCCTTACAACTTGCGTACTGGCAATATCTTTGTTGGGTTCTTTTTACAATCATTTGCCGTCAAATCTAACATCAAGAGGAACATTCGATCTTGATGTTGATGGATTGGAAAGTGGTCTACCTTTTCTTGTAGCAACGCCATGTCCCAACTTGAGGTAAGGTACCGCAAGTGCCCTTCGAAATTCTTTAATTGATGTAGGCGTTTCTTCTACTTTGCCATATAATTTAGATGAATTTACTACCGCCATATCAATAATTCTAGTGATAATACACCAGTACCATTTTTTTCCACGTATGGGTATATGGTGCTTTTCCAGTAACCAGTCATGTTCATCAACACCCCCCCATAAATTTATTATATGAGTTGATCACTGCAGGTTGTGGGATAGCACTTTTACATTTTTCTTCTTTGTTCCATCTTTGTACGGAAGCTAATGGTTCTACAGTATCAAAGTTTGTTGCCATGGTTACTGACTTGTTGTCGTTCCATCGAACTAATAATACTTTGTTTTCCTCATCAAAAGCACTATCATATTGCTGTGTACGAGAACAGCGTCGTACAACTCAAAGCTCTATGTTTACTTGCCAAATATACATTTCAGTAACAACTTGAATCCGCTTCCGACTAGCTCTTGCACCACTCTTCCTCAGTTTCCGGGTCGCTCTGATACCTCAGTACCTCTTCATCCAAATTACCAAAAAAAAACAACACTCCCTTTTGATTCCAAATTTATTTATTACGCCAAGGTTATATATAGCCTAACATCTTCAGTGCCAAAAATTACATTAATGATCTTATTTAATTTATTCAAATTTGTACGAAGCTCGGATTACTGTTTTTAGATTATATTTACTCCGCAGCTTCTTTTTCGTACCAAAACGATTCTTTTTTTTTTTAACTGAACATTCTTTT
Organism: Limonius californicus; assembly: GCA_014611495.1. Classification (NCBI taxonomy): domain Eukaryota; kingdom Metazoa; phylum Arthropoda; class Insecta; order Coleoptera; family Elateridae; genus Limonius; species Limonius californicus. The sequence continues at coordinate 26,546 of JABXWE010102308.1, forward strand.
TTTTATCCCCCCAACAACCCAGTTATTGGCCAATCGAGCTCCAGGGTTCTTTTCATTCGTCCAACACCTACGTTGGGATAAATACCCTTACTTGGTATCCTTCGACTCGCCAGCCACCTAACAGTATTCATTAAATTAACAATAATTAACGTACACAAAGGTTGTCTATACCGCCACCTTTGGTAACAATAGCACGTCCCTCTCAAAAAAAAAGTATTCCGAGTTATCAAATGCCCGGAGACACAACTTCGGAATATTTTTTTTTAAACAATTAAATTATCAACTATACACAACCTAAGCCCCCCCCCCCATAAGAAAAATAAACACCGTATTAAACCACCATCGTTAAACATAACTTACATTGACATTAACATAAACATTACCAAACAGAACTTACATTGTCACAATTATCAAAATTATGAAACAGATTAACATTAACATACAAATTATGAAACAGGACCTTTACTAACATTAACATAAAAATTACAAATAGTTACCATTTTCTTAATTCATTTTCTTAAGATTTTTACATAGTTTTATAGATTTTATTTTATTTTTAATTTTTTTTTAATTATCTTTTCCTGTTTTTAATTTTTTTTAAGATGTTAAACATTAACTAAACTAAATACTATTCCTAACCTAAATCTCCCTCTCCCTCCATAAATGGTATTTCATAAATAAGAATAAACAATCCAATTGCCCTTTTAAAACGTAATAAGTTTATTTCTGATTCATTCTTAATTATTTTAAAATAATAAACTTTTATGTAGATTAATTGTTGTCTCAAATCCTTTTTGGTTTCCTCGAATACTCCAACACCCTTCTCACTATTTTGTGAGCCATCTAAATTATTTTCATCAAGTTCTTTATTCATTTTCATATCATATCCTCCAAATTCATTATCATTTTCATTGAATTCCTTCCCCTTTTCCTTATTATTTCTATCAAATCTTCCTATCATATTCCTGTCATATCCATCAATCTTTCCTATCATATTCCTATCACCTTTACCTATCCTATTCCCATCATATTCATTAACCTTTCCTATCATATTTATATCACCTTTACCTATCATATTACCATCATATTGATTTACCTTTCCTATCCTGTTCCTATCACCTTTACCTATCATTTTACCATCATATTCATTTATCGTTGCTATCCTATTCCTATCACCTTTTTCTAACTTTTCTATATTATTCCCATTATCCTTATCAAACCTCTCATCCAATTTCTGTTCCATTTCCTTCTTAAATATGGCTTCTATCAGTTTATTATTTAATTCAAATCTATTTATGCTTTCCCTCATATCCTTATTGTTATCGTCAAGTTTCAATTCCATTTCCCTTAATCTCACACTCATTTCTTTATTGTTCACACTCATCTCTTCTTTCATTTCCTTATTGTTCGCACTTATTTCTTCCATTTTTTTACTATTACTGTCAAGTTTAACATTCATTTCCTTATTGTTCGCACTCATCTCTTCCTTTAGCTCATCCTTCATCCTTTTCATTTCCTTCATTAACACCATCATCATCTTCTCCATAGAACAGTCCCCCTTCTGCTTTCCTTCTTTAATAACAATTCTGTCTTCGATATCCCCCTCTAACTCAATTATTTCATTCTCCCCCTCGTCTGCTACGTCCCTCTCTTTCTGTCTTACTTCATAAATTCTTCTCTCCTCCTCCAATTTCTTCTTTCCTTCCCTTGTCCTCACCATTCCCTCTGATCTTTCCATAACGCTTTTATACAAGTATTCTACGTGCGAATATACACCAATCCACTGATACGTAAATGTCAACTCTAATCATTCACAACTTAATGTCAAATTTCCGAAAACAAATGTCAAACTTTCGACCCAATTCTAATTTATGAAACGCTACGTACTCCTAGCAGATTTCAAACTCGCTCCTTATTGCCCTCAAGTTGGGCGCCAAAAATGCTGTGTACGAGAACAGCGTCGTACAACTCAAAGCTCTATGTTTACTTGCCAAATATACATTTCAGTAACAACTTGAATCCGCTTCCCACTAGCTCTTGCGCCACTCTTCCTCAGTTTCCGGGTCGCTCTGATACCTCAGTACCTCTTCATCCAAATTACCAAAAAAAACAACACTCCCTTTTGATTCCAAATTTATTTATTACGCCAAGGTTATATATAGCCTAACATCTTCAGTGCCAAAAATTACATTAATGATCTTATTTAATTTATTCAAATTTGTACGAAGCTCGGATTACTGTTTTTAGATTATATTTACTCCGCAGCTTCTTTTTCGTACCAAAACGATTCTTTTTTTTTAACTGAACGTTCTTTTTTTTATCCCCCCAACAACCCAGTGATTGGCCAATCGAGCTCCAGGGTTCTTTTCATTCGTCCAATACCTACGTTGGGATAAATACCCTTACTTGGTATCCCTCGACTCGCCAGCTACCTAACAGTATTCATTAAATTAACAATAATTAACGTACACAAAGGTTGTCTATACCGCCACCTTTGGTAACATAGCAATATGTACCTCTGCTTTTCTTTTCAATAACTTTTGGTGGTAATAGTGGAGCGTTCAAGGTTCTATTATTACGTAGTGTGCCTGTAGCTCTGTGTCCTTTTTGGCGCAAGTCGATCAATAATTTCACGCTAGTAAAAAAATTATCAAAATATGTTTGATGCGAATGAGGACTTTCAACAATTGACAGCATACTGTTAACCACACGGGTTCCAAGAGGATCTGATTTTATATTGTCGCCAACTTCTTTTACTTCTTTTCCACAATATAAAGTAAATTTATAACAGTACCCATCGGCTTCACACATAGCCCAAATTTTGTAGCCAAACCTAATAGGTTTTGCCCGAATAAATTGTTTTACGCTATGATGTCCATAATAGCGAACAATCATTTCATCAATTGATGGATGCTGATGGAAAATTCCCCACTTTTGAAAATTTATGTTTATCATATCCAACAAAGGTCGAATCTTGAATGATTTGTCCTGACGATTTTCGTTGGCTTTAGAATTGTCCTGAACGTGAAAAACAGATTTTAATTCTAAATATGTATTGCGACTCATCGCATTTTTTACAAGTGGTATTCCTAAATCTGCTTCTGACCAGTAATCTCTCTCACTTGGTAACGTATGATAACCAGCAAAAATCAAAAATCCAATAAAAATTTTAATTTCATCTACGCTTGTTGTAAAATTGTGCTTGTTTTTCACTTCTTTGGCATAACGAATTGTTTCTTTGACAATCAACTCATACACTTCATTTGTGAAAAATTGCTCAAAATACCCTAAAGGAGTTTTTCCCTTTATATTTGCAGAAGCATTTTCTAAGTTAGCAATGTACGACTCATCACTTTGTTGAAAGTCATATCGAGGAGATTTTTTCTTCCAGTTAGTTTCCAGTTTGTCGGTTTTTCTTTTCCTTTTTCTGGAGCCAGCTGATGTAGATGGTTGTGATTGATCAATTTCTTCATCATCCTCACTGTCACTTATTATTCTTGCAACTTCCACAGTCCCAGGAACGTCGACTATCTTAGCTGGACCAATTTCATCTTCTCCAACTTCATCTTCGTCTGTGAGATCATCTACTTCTGGTGGAATAAGAGTAATGTCAGCTTCAATGTCCTCAGAAAAGCAATAATCAAGAGCTTCTTCTAATGTTTTGAACGGCGTTTTATTCATTTTGGCGATTCTAAAACAACAAAACTCCGTCAACAAAAATTTATGAAAACGCCCAGTGATCTATTTATAGATCGCTAAATTTAGATAAGATTTATACAAAGTGTATGCATAATTTGACAAACTAACTATATCATCTGATAAATAGAACATTTGACAATACACTACAAACATTATTTCAACACTTACCAAATAATTGTAGATATAGCGTCAATACAAACAAAAACTTAAACACTTAGAAAAATAACACGATATTCACTACGCAAAAGTTCGGTAAAGAATGCGACAAGAGACGCTGCTTCAACCCTGAAGACAACTAACAGTGTCTATTAATAGATACAAACCCTCAAATTTTAGTCCCTTAAATGGAGGGGTGAAACTACCTGAAAAACCCAGCGATCTATTGATAGATCGCCGGGCGCTAATGGGTTAAAGTACGCGGGCGGAGCGGTGGCCGTGATCATTCAGATGTAGAATGGGGGAGCAATTTGAAATGAGCTCGCGGCTATCCCCGCGCCGGCGAGCTGCTAAGAAATTTAGCGAGAGATAATTGCTGTAATCTCCTGCTTTAGCTGAAAGATTGTGCTTTTAATCAAATTACAATAATAATGTAAAAAGAAAAACAGTAAAAAACTGTCGGTGCTGGATATTCGAACCGAGGGAACTGGCGTTGAAGCCAGCCGCTTTATTTGATTCTGCAACACTGACATGTTTTCAAGGTATGTGTGTGAGAAGCTATTTAAATATTAGATTACCACCCCCCAGTACTTGCGGAATGTAGTATGAGCCGAGCAGTGACAACGGCAGTACCTTAATCGTACAGAGAGAAAGAGAACAGTGCAAGGGGCATTGTTGTTAGCTGTTATCGTGAACCATACCCTTTTAGTGGCATACCCGCCACAGGTGTATGATGTTAGCGTTATTGTTCGCTTTTCGAATGGTCTTTTGAGTGATGGGAACGACGAGTCATCTACGCAAGAAGAACAACAATGGGGGGTGCTGAAGCTGCACTACTTTAGGCATTTCTACTTGTACAAAACAGAGTTGAGTTTACTACCGACAACGACGATTGCTGCCGGCGCCCAGCCGTCACGATTCATGTACATAAAGGCAAAATATACGTATGGGAACGGTACTCGAGCGATTTCCAATTGGACACCTGCGGTGTTGAATACAGGATACCAACAAGACGTGGACCAGCAAGAGGAATTTGATGTGTATCGGTGCTTATTTCTGTTCTTGTTGGGATTAATAAGTAATGGTGCGGTGGGTGTAGGAATTACAAAAAATAAAGAAAAATTGTCAAGTTTACGATTGAGGTGTAAACGGGGCCAAAGAGATATTAACACATGATCATGTATGCATAATTCGGTTTATGTACCATTGTTTCCGTTGTAAGAATAAAAAGAATAAGAGTAAAACGCTTCTATATATAGAGTGTACATTATTTTATTATCAAAATGGAATAAAACGCTTCGATATATAGCGTACATTATAAAAAGAAAATAATACTATTACACGGGATAATTAAATCCCAGGCAATGCTCGTGTGAGGTGCTGTCGACTTGCATGGTCCTGCAGTACCAGCAGCGGCCGCATTTCAACTTGTCAGGCTCCACGTAGCGTTGACACTCGCAACATTCGATGAGCCGACCATACCGCAAACACGTTCTGCTATAAGGGCGCATGGCGGCAACTGGCTTTCTTTTTATTGGGCGGTAGCCCTCCACTTCCGACAACCAAGTCGTATCACTGGATAGGCTGTCGTTGGTGCTACTGCTGCGTCGTATTTTGGCCTTGTTGCTACTGCAGCTGGGTGCTAAGTACAAACAAACAATATCAAAAATACAAACAAACAATGTTTCTTGTTAAAAATTCGTAATCAACGAAAAATAATATATAGTATGTTGCTACTGTTAAAATTCGTAATCAACGAAAAATAATATATGTTTGCTACTGCAGCTTGGTACTAGCTATTAACACCATTATAGAAAAACCGTTTACGCAAACCATGTTTCTTGTTAAAAATTCGTAATCAACGAAAAATAATATACAGTACACGTAAAATGGGGATAATGGATCCTAATGGAAAAATTTCCACCTGTGCTCCTCACAATCTATAACACAAGCAAAATATTTGTGGGACCTGTGAAGAGGGTGTTGAGTTTATTCAACATGCATTTAAGAATAGAGAAAAACAAGGAAAAACAAATTTTGTTTGTAACATGAAAAAAGCATGGCAATTGGAACCAGTAGACGAAAAAGAGGAAAAAATTCGTTCTGAAGCAGAAGTTAATGTCCGAGATGACATGGCGTTGGGAATATCACTACTCTGTTGTATATTTTCTAGTTAATTTTAGAGCCGATGTAAACGTCCCAGATGAAAAGGGTTACACGGCGTTGGGAATATCACTACCCTGTTGTACAACTTTTAATTAATTTCAGAGCCGATGTAAACGCCCCAGATGAAAGGAGTTACACGGCGTTGGAAATATCACTACCCTGTTGTGAAGCTTTTGGTTAATTCAGGAGCCGAAGTCAACGCTCCAGATAGTGAAGAATATAAACATGGAGTTGGAAATACTTGTTGGATGAATAATTCCCGAAAATTCGTCTGTAACACGAGGTATACGTGCCATGTCCTTTTATTAGGGCAAATAAGGTCTGGCAGTGGCATGTATGTGTGAACGACAGGCTGCACACTTTCTAAATTTTTAGTACACTCCAGACAGTCACATACGTGTCCGCAAGGCATAAAAATGGTTTGTAAAGGTTTAGCACAGCATACAGTGCATTGATTAAGTATAAAGTCTTCTACTGTTGCTGGTGTTGGCGGCGGCGATGGTGGTGCCGGGGGTGGTGGTGATGTAGGCAGCGGTGGGGGTGTTGGTGTTGATGGTGGCGGTGATGTAGGCAGCGGTGGGGATGTTGGTGTTGATTGATTTGCTGGGGGTAGTTCAGCTGATGTCCTTAAATGGGCTAGCTCGCTCTCCAACGATGACCGTGGTCTCCCTTCAAGGCGAAGTTGAAGGCGGAGCTCGTCCAAAGGTGGCATGTCCCGTTCCGGGAAACTATTAGGCCTTATTTCTAGCACGTTATAGACACTTGCCATTCTTGCCGCTGCTGCTAATGCTTTTCTTAAATTGTACGGGCGCTGTCTGTCACATGGAATATTGGGGCAATCGATTCCGGTTACATACGAGCAGTCCGACGAATAGGCTTGGTGGCACTCCCAGACGTCAAGAGCGACCGCATCAAACGGTGGAGCTGCTAAGATTTCGCAGAATGGGCATTTTACAAAAATATCCTCATCGCCGGGGTAATAAAACCCAACTCTGGCTAGCTCGTATGCGTCGACGGTAACGGAAAAGTATTCGTGGTTCTCGGACCAAGAACTAAAAGACGGTATATGATCATATTCGCTATACATACGGCTCAATTTTGGAGGAGCATCAGCAGCAGTAGCAGCAGCATTAGCAGCAGCATTAGCAGCAGTAGCAGCTATATTCGCCCTGGAGGTGTCTTCACCGGCAGTGTTGGGTGCGGGTGTAGTCGGCTGTGCCATGGTCTGCTACAAAGCACATGTAAAGAAGAATGTAATGTACACTCACGAGGGTTATTGTAGATGTACTGGAGAGCTCCCCCCATCGAGATGGGGGAATTGTATTGAGGTCTAATAAAGAATAAGAGTAAACGTTTCACTTACGTGGTGCTTCATCAATGTTGCATCAGAAACTTGTTATTGGCGGCCGCGAAGCAAGAAAGTTGTTTGTGCTGCTGTGCACATAACGCATCATTTTGCGTAGTATAGGGGTTAAGACGTTTTCCCGAAACCAATCCTTCACTGGATCGTAGACAACAGCAGGTAGCGTAGTCAAAATTGTTGTTTCGTCTAGGAGACCATGTTTGATATGATGAGAATATTGGATAGTAGCACCGGCGTAGAGTTTTTGAGTTGCGTCCGAAGGAGCTGCTTCAACAAACGCCTTGAAAATGCTGTAGAAAGAGTCTTCGTCATCATCTTCAACTAAAAACTGCTCGGAGTTGCTATTGTAGAAGTTCGACATAATGATGAGATTCGAATACTGGTGTGTGCACCAACCGATTGAACGTATATATTAAAAGTCTCATAACCTTGAAGAAATGTAGCCTTGATAGAATGTCACCCTCACCCCGCAAACTCAATTTCAAAATTGAAATTAACTGTACTTCTTTGAAACCCCATTGAAACTGGAAACGAAGCCTGCGGAATGTAAATGCGCAGAAAGTTGCGTACGTATGTATACTATACATTGTATAGAGTTCTGCGTCGAAGGTCAACGTCACACGACCTTGAAAAAAATGTATACAGGGTTTTTCAACGAAAAGTAGCCACCCTCAGTATCTTTTAAAACAATTTTTTAGTTGAAAATCGCCAAGACATGTCAACAAAGACAGCAAAGGGGACATCTTTTTGCCTAAAATCCGGACGTCTGTCATCAACCCCTTAGCCCCCACAGCCACCCCCTCTAAAATTTCAAATGGCACCATACCATGTGTGACACATCGTTGGAAAGCTTATTTCATAAGGAATTCATTCTACTATTTATTTTTTTTATTCGCCTGAAATTAAGACATAAAAGAATTAAAAACTATATTTTGTTTATTTCGGTTAAGCTGCTGAATAGAGCAATTACCGTTAAAGTAATTGTTCAAAGTGACTTCCGTTAACTTCCATACAATAATGCAGCCGACTTTGAAAGTAGATATACTATGTCGGTCCTGCAGCCAAATGCGATTTTGCATGTGTTCTGGGTGGGCTAGAAGCTTGCAATTTTGTGTGGGGGTGGTGGCCTATATGACTCATGTTTGTGTGAAATTTCGTTGAAATCTGTAAAGTCTAAGTGTGAAAAATTGTGGTTTTAAGTAAAATTGCATCCTTCTTTAGTTAATTTGCCTTGTCTAGGATGACTAATGGGTCGGGATGTGCGCGTTGTGGACGTGTCTAGACTTGTCGGTGGGCTGGATTATAATTAATGAGTAATATAGCAAATTCGTGTATTTTTTTTTTTTTTTAATTTTATTCAAGTCAGTTCAGCATACATTTGCTATTCATGACTCAGTTATACAAATTCTTAAACTAATACTACAGAGTGAGGTCAGCATGCCTCTTAATAAATTAAGTTTCAATATTTTGCTACACAGCCTGTTAGATATTATTCACTGATTGATTGTTATTGATTTTTATTAATGTTCACAGTAGATCCTGTGGGAGTCTTCTTTTTAGTCTTTGATGTTGATTTATCTGGCCGAGGTTGTAAAACACTGCACTAGGACAATTATTTATATTGGCAAAAAATTTGGTACACAGTTTTTTTATATATTCTTCCACGGTTGGTAAGGTGAGTTCTCTATGAATTTGGTCATTTCTTACGAACCATGGTGCGTTCACTGCAATTCTAGAAATTTTATTTTGTAAGACTTGGAGTTTTTTTAAATGAGTCTTGGATGTGTTGCTCCACACTGGACACGCGTACGTTATAATGGGTCGTAATATTGATTTATAGATTAACATTGTGCACTCAATGTGTAAGCGAGACTTTCTGTTTATCAGCGGGCCTAATAAGGAGAGTCTTGAATAACATTCACTTAGTTTTTTATTAGTGTGAATACCCCAACCAAGTCTGGTGTCAAGATAAACACCGAGGTATTTAACTGCTGTATCCCTTGCATTCCATTCTATTATATTTTGATTTATTCTTACGCTTGGAGGATTCTTGATTTGTTTCAGAGTGAATACTTTTACCTGGCTTTTTGTTGCATTTATCTTGACTTTCCAATTGTCGAACCATACGCATATCATATTTAGTGCGTTTTGAAGACTGTTAACTGCCGTCTCAAGTTTTTCATTTTGGGTGATGACTGCTGTGTCATCAGCAAACATAGCTAAGGTAGAATTATTCGTGATTGCCAGATCATGGGCATAGAGGTTGAACAGTGTAGGTCCGAGTACGCTACCTTGCGGTACTCCCGCTTCAATTTTTCTTTTGGTGGACAATGTAGCATGCACCCTAACAGCAAATGTTCTACCGGTAATGAACGATGTAATGACATCAATGAGATAGTCTGGAAGTCCTAGTTTGATCATTTTATATCTAAGTCCATTGTGCCATACCCTATCAAAGGCATTTTGAAGGTCAATGAAACATACAACCGTGTATACCTTGTTCTCGAAACCTCTTTCAATTGTTTCCGTTAATCTTAAAAGCTGGTGCGTGGTCGAGTGTTGCTTTTTAAAACCAAATTGGTGATATGGTATGATATTTTGCCCTTCAAGTATTATTTGAAGTCGTGTTTGAATAATTTTTTCCAGTAGCTTTGAGAGCGTTGGGAGAAGGCTTATTGGACGATAACTATCAGATCTATGCTTATCTTTCCCACTTTTATGAAAAGGTAGTATGATAGCATGTTTCCACTGATTTGGGAAATAACCAAGTCTGAGACATGCATTAAAGATTGTAGCTAAGAACGCTACTGCCTTTTTTGTAAGTTGTTTAATTATTGAGTTTGTTATTAGATCTGATCCCGGAGATTTTTTGATTGGGAGTTTTATGATTAATTCTTTTATTTCTGTTGGTGATGTTGGTGTAAACTCTCTCGGATTCTGGCTAATAAAGTCATTGACAGTTGTGCTCACTTCTTGTAAATGATCATGCGCTATATTTGTGTCATTTGGTGTAAAGATATGTTCATAGTGCGCTGCCAGTACATTGGCTTTTTCTTCGTCCGTGACGTATGTAATATTGTTGTCTGTTAATGGGTGAATGATGTTCGGTTGTCGAATTAGTCTCTTCGTAGCTTGCCACATTGTTGCATCGCGTGGTTGGAGTTCTTCTATATATTTGTTGTACATACTGTACTTGTAGTTTTCAAGTTCCCATCTAACTTTATGGGTGAGTTGATTTGTTAGTATTTTTAAGTGTGGCCGACAGTTAAATATAGAAGAAACCCGAGTCGATAGAATTGCCAGAACAAATTAAGCTGGCAGTGATGTCACTTTACCCCAATTTCTATTAAAAATACAACATTTTACCAAATTCTGATGATGTCACCCACGGTGTACCTCAATTTCTATTAAAAAAAATTCAACATTTTACATGTCACTTTACTCAATTTCTATTAAAAATACAACATTTTACCAAATTCTGATGATGGCCAGTGTGGTGAACCACTACGTCAACCTATTATTGAAATCTGTGAAATTGCGATTTTTGGGTAACTGAGTTCAGAAAATATAATTATAATACCTTCAGGGGGGTGTAAAAAGTCGAAATAAATTATAAAAATCAAGTCAAGTTATTATTTATTATCTTAATCAGTGCAATGTATTAAGATTTTGTTTCATTTATTTATATTTTTCCCGGTCTTTTCCCACACTTGGTAATTACTTTGCAACCGCAAGTTCGAGATAATTTATTGAAACTTCGTTCAGTTAACAATATTTCATCATAAAAAAAAATCAGAATATTTACTAACTATTATACCCCGCACACAATCCACTTCGTCCAAAAGTTTTACCACCACCACCACCACCACCACTACACTTTTTACTAAATTTCTATTAAAAATCCTTGAGATTACTCAATTTCTATTAAAAATTCAAATTTTACCAATTTCTGATGATGTCGTCAACCACGGTGTACCTCAATTTCTATTAAAAATACACAACACTTTACCCCAATTTCTATTAAAAATTCCTTGAGATTACACGCGATGTCGATGACCACTATACACCCAATTTCCCGAAAATTCAATTAAACCCAATTGCCCACATGAAATAAATGGTGATCAAAGTTCTGAGTAATATGTAAAACTATAGACTCAGCTTTCAAGTACAGAATAAAAACATTCTTAATAATTAAAATTATTGTAGATACGACGACGGGTATTTAGACCATTTACGAGAGTGACAAATACATAGTTGCTAGTTTTTTTTTTTGGACTGGATAACTAGTATTTGAATATAAGTATTTTCTAATATAATAGCTTGAATAATTTCTCCGATTGGAATGAAGAAAAGGTATTAACAAAAAAAAAATTATTAACGAAAATTGAAGAGATTCAGGATGGACTTTATCTGAAATTATTTCATTGTCTGGTGACTATAGGATGTTCATCCTATATATAGAATTGCCAGAACAAATTAAGCTTAAAAAGAAGGTCTTAAATTAAAAAAAAAATCAAATCAGTGCTGCCACTTTACTCACAATTTCTATTAAAAATACAACATTTTTACCAAATTCTGATGATGATGTCAACCTGCACTACACTTTTACTCAATTTATTAAAAAAATAAAGCATTTTACCAAATTCTGATGATGTCAACCAACTTTACCCACAATTTCTATTAAAAAATACAACATTTTACCAAATTCGCGTGGGTTCAGCAGATTTACCTCAATTTCTATTAAAGATACTTGAGATTACACGTGATTGACCACTACACTTTTACTCAATTTCTATTAAAAATACAACACTTTACCCCCCCAATTTCTATTAAAAATACCACATTTTACCAAATTCTGATGATGTCAACCACGGTGTACCTCAATTTCTATTAAAAATACAACACTTTACCCCCCAATTTCTATTAAAAATACAACATTTTACCAATTTCTATTAAAAATACAACATTTTACCAAATTCTTATGATGTCAACCACTACACTTTACCTCAATTTCTATTAAAAATACAACACTTTACCCCAATTTCTATTAAAAATTTTACCAATTTCTATTAAAAATACACAACACTTTACCAAATTCGTGGGTCCAGCAGATTTATTCTTATTAACAATTTTAAAATACAAAAAAAAAAATTCGTTGATGATGTCAACCACTATACATTCGACTTATTTTGCTGAACAACAGCAATAAAACAAAAATAATATTCAGACGGATTTTATTATTATTATTATCATACAATAATTTAAAATTATAATTTTTATTTGATGGGCCCCCAGCCAGGTTAACAATAAAATTAAAATGGTAAAAATGCGTCACGAACGTACATAATAAAAAGAAAATCTGTATATACTAACATGATGATCCATTTTCAGCAGATTGCCAGCAAAATATAAGGCGGTATACCTCGGCGTTATGTCTCCTGGACATGAATGTTTTTATCGGATTTGCTATATTTTCATTAAACCAGGCTAGTGTGGGTGCCGTTACAAGCTTTGGTACTGTTATAAAGCTAGTCGCCTCTGATAGCATCTCCGAATTTGACAGGATCATATCGTAGCATATGCTGCTTCTGGTGAACAGCTTGTCACCGTTCATTTGACGCACTTTATTTTGTAGTATGCACTTTTTAAATTCTATGTAATATCGACAAAATTCATCATCTAGACTGTATTCTTCAATGTCATCGTCGTTACAACACCACGTTTGCGACATCTTGTTTTACAACAATTAGATAGACCAAACGAAGCAGCGCGTGTAAGATTCGGATTTTAGGAGGATCCTCCTTATATATAAGGCGAATTAATGGATCCCTATACCCCGTCGCATCCCACCACTAAAAAGATCTATCTCTCTCTATATATGGTCAAAATGTTTGTTGACGTAGTTACATTTCCGGACAGGATGTGATTTTTTGCCATTGTCTTAGGCCCGTGTATCCTGTTGGTGAATGAGATAAAAATTGTAACACTTACACTGGTACATTACCTTCGGTAACTCTAATTTTGTTTACTTGCTTTACGTACTAACACCTATCTCACGACATATATTTTTAAATTCTCGAAATCGAAATACATGCTCTCTCTCAACTGTATTCACGTATTTTCCCTGTTATTTTATGATTTTTTGCCGACGGCTACTCTCATTTTTTCAGATAATGTTAAGGAATATCAGATTTTTGCTTCATATTCCGAAATTACAACTAATTAATACACCGTGGAAGCATTTTTTTTTTGCACTCTTCAGCTGATATTTGTTACTCTCGTAAATGGTATAAATCCTTGTATCTACAATAATTTCCTGGCAAACGGTTAACACGTATTTCCTGTTATTTTATGATTTAAAAAAAAAACACGTATTAAAATATCCTGTTGTAACATTACCCACAATGGTCTAAATACCCGTCGTCGTATCTACAATAATTTTAATTATTAAGATTGTTTTTTCTCTCTACGCAAGTTTTACTACTCTCATTTTTAGATAATGTTAAGGAATATCAGATTTTGCTTCAATTCAATTACAACTAATTAATACACCGTGGAAAGCATTTTTTTTTTGCACTCTTCAGCTGATATTTGTTACTCTCGTAAATGGTATAAATCCTTGTATCTACAATAATTTCCTGGAAACGGTTAACATGTATTTCGTGTTATTTTATGATTTTTTTCAAAAAACACGTATTAAAATATCCTGTCTCGTTGTAACATTACCCTCATAAATGGTCTAAATTCCCGTATCTACAATAATTTTAATTATTAAGATTGTTTTTTCTCTACGCAAGTTCTACACCGCTCTCATTTTTAGATAATGTTAAGGAATATCAGATTTTGCTTCATATTCCGAAATTACAACTGGAAAAATTTAATACAAAGTCTACCCCGTGGAAAGCATTTTTTTTTTTTTCTATTCAACACTCTTCAGCTGCTATTTGTTACTCTCGTAAATGGTCTAAATTCCCGTCGTGTCTACAATAATTTTAATCATTAAGATTGTTTTTTTTTTATTGGAAGCAAGTTTTTACTACTACTCTCATTTTTTCAGATAATGTTAAGGAATATCAGATTTTGCTTCATATTCCGAAATTACAACTGGAAAATTTAATACAAAATACATCCCTGAAAAAAAAAAAAGCATTTTTCTATTCAACACTCTTCAGTTGATATTTGTTACTCTCGTAAATGGGTCTAAATTCCCGTATCTACAATAAGTTCTTGGTTTAACGCGGTTTAATACAAAAAAAATGTTTTCTAATGATTTAACTACTTCTTTTTTTCAATGCAAGACGCAAGAACCTCACGAGTCTTACTACTACTACTACTACTAATTATTAATGTCATTTTACACATCTTTCACCACGTGAAGGTTACAAACATGTACAACCGTTGCGTAGAGTAGAATAATGAGGAAAATTAGTAATTTTTTGCTAAAAAAACCCCCAAAAATTCAAAACTTGCTGAACATATTATATTTTTTACTCTAGAAATTTGCTTTATGGTCAGTCTACTTTTACTTAATTTCCCCTAACAATTATAACTTTTTATGCATGTATTAGAAATTAGAAAGAACCGTAATAATTATAACTTATTATGCATAATACAGACTTGTCCCTGGTGGCTGGGATGGGGTATTAGAAATCTAAGTAATAATTGCATCAGTCACCACACCCCACATCGAAATTTTTTAAGCATCATTCATTCATCTCCGAGACCCATCATTCATCAGTATTGATCACCTGTACCTATACGTGACGACGATTCTGCCTTGCATTAGAAATTAATATAGATGGATGCACGTTACTATTTAAGAATTCATAACGGATGCATGCATTACAATATTTCACTGAAGTGTTTCCAGGATTCAAGCTCCCAAAACTAAAAATTAACTTATCTCGGAAAAAACGTTTTGCGTAATTATTAATTACTCTACAGAGGAAAACCCTGATTGGAAAACGCTTTTTTTAGCAACGATTCATTCATCTCCGACCGCAACAATTCATCAGTATTCATCCAAGAGAATCACATTTTTACATTTACATTCAAGACGCACATGGAATTAGTTATAGGCACGCACTACCATTACCCATTTATTAATTCTTTCTGTCCCAGATTAATTTCTCTCAGAACTTATTCAAACACTTAAATAATTAACACACCCCAAATTCAAATCCCGCCAAAATGGCCGTGGCCACGCGCACGACCAATCAGAACGTTACGTGACTTTCAAAAAGTAGGAGGAGTGGGGTGATCTCAAGAGGGGTCATACCTATTTTTTTTTTTTCGTATCAATTACATCTTTAGTCATATATTCTTAACTACTTTTTTAACATGCGATTTGCAAGATATGATTTCGCTATTGTCTTATTCTAGACACGGCTGTTCTAACTTGATTTTTTCGATTTCAGGCCTCGGCCGCTCTCTCTCTCTCTCTCTCTCTCTCTCTCTCTGTATGAAATTATATAAATTTTAAGTATTCCGTTTTGAAAGTCCTGGTAGCTCAGTGATTTGTTGCCATGTACTTTGAGTAAACCTTTCTCTCTCTAATGCTTCTAACATTTTTTCCTTTTCACAGAAGGGGCCTTCCTGCTTGAAAGCACAACACATTCCAATGTTTTAACAAATTTACCTCGATAATTTGGTCCTTTTGTAATGAAGTTTATTGTAAAATGTGCTGTGTTTTCAAGCAAGAAGGTTCCCTTCTATGAAAAGGAAAAAAAAAATGTTAGAAGCATTAGAGAGAGAAAGGTTAAATTTACCTCGATAATTTTATCGTTTGTAATGAAGTTTATTGTAAAATGTGCTGTGTTTTCAAGCAAGAAGGCCCCTTCTATGAAAAGGAAAAAAAAAATGTTAAAAGCATTAGAGAAAGGTTTTCTAAAAGTGCATGAGCTACCAGAACTTTTAATTACAATGCATTACTTTATCTTTGATTAACTCTAATTTGTTTAGATTACTTTTTTTAATTTCCTATCCATTACAAATGATTCACCCCAGTACCTCATTAATAAAAAAATTATTTCAAACTACTTTTATTAATTCCCTAGCCATTATAAATGATTCGCCTCACGTAAAACAAATCATTAAGCTCATTTAATTATTTTGATTTATGCAACCCACCACATAACATTCATATAACCCCCATAATTTTTTTTCACAAACAAGATTCTACATGTTACAAAAACAGATAACATTTAATTCCTTTTCTTAAATAATTAACACGCATTACCGATATAATTTCAGAAGCATTCATCACACACGTACGCATACCCATTACCATTCATGCAAGACACGCGCGTCAAGCGCGACAGCTCCCGTAATATCTTAGACAAGGCAAAAGTGAGTAAAAAATTACATCCTTCAATAAAATAATAATAATAATAATATTAAATATTTAATTCTCTTTGATTTCAATCCACAGACAAGAACCAACAGACAAGATTCTAATTCCTTAATTATTAATTCAAAACACACAATGAAATTACTCATCCTGTAAACATATGTAATTAAGTTTTTTGATATAATTCCACAGACAAGTCTCAACATGTTACAGACTCCTGATACAACGATTCTCTCTCTAATCTATAATTAAAAAACAGACAAGAATCTAATTCCTTAATTATTAATTCAAAACACAAACAATGAAACTAGGCATACCGTAAAAACTCATAATTCAGTTTTGATCAAATTCCACAGCCCCGGATCCGAATTAAACACATTTTTAAACACATCTTGAACATCCTGATAGTTCAATGACGCATATCATTGAACTATCAGGATTTTGCATTATGTATGATTTGTGTATTTCTTTCAGATTCTTTTTTTTATTTCAATAACTTAATTAAAAACACAATGAAATTACGCATATCGTATTTTTAAAATAATTCAGTTTTGATCTAAACCCACAAACAAGTCTGACACCTGCAACGATTCTAATCATGTAAATGTAAATCATTGAACTATCAGGATTTTCTTTGTAATGCTTTTCTTTATGTCTGTGTAATTAACTTTAATTTGGGTTTTTTTTTTAATTACTAATGATTATAAAAAATTTACCCTCAAATAACTCCTTAATTATATAGCTCATATTTAATCCTTTTTAATTTTTTTGTCGTCCGACACCAACGAACCAACATGTCACAAAAACTCGTTTCATTTTAACACAATTGCATGAAAAACAGACAAGATTCCTCTTATTAAATAATAATTATTATTCAAAACACACACAATGCGAAATTACACATCAATACATCCAAATTTTTTTCAAATTCCTTAGAGGTCACACGCAGATTTCAATATACGAAATCACGACGCTTTTTTTTTTTGCTATTACTCATGCCTATCCAGCCCACCGACAAGTCTAGACACGTCCACAAAGCACGCGCACATTCCCCAACCCATTAGTCATCCTAGACAAGGCAAATTAACTAAAGAAGGATGCAATTTTACTTAAAACCACAATTTTTCACACTTAGAATTTACAGATTTCAACGAAATTTTGCACAAACATGAGTCATATAGGCCACCACCCACACACAAAATTGCAAGCTTCTAGCCCACCCAGAACACATGCAAAATCGCAATTTGCTGCAGGATCCCTATAGTATATCTACTCACGTAGAATGAAAAAATTTCCATCACCAAGAAAAATAAAATGTTAGTAGAACTACTAGAATCTAGCGAACCATATGATTATTTTCGGCTCTAAATAGTTCTTTTTAATATAATATCTAAACGTTTTATTGTTTGTCTTTTAACTCTTTATACAAAATAAATAATATTTTTGGAAATAACGGCCTTTCTGTGTAAAATCGGGCAAGACGCATAAGTGCGCTTTCCGCACAGAAGAAACTAATCACTTAAATGTGCGAGAGGCGCACATGCGCGTCTTCAACAAAAAACTCTAAAAAACAACGATTAGTGTAATAACTGACCCCAAGTACACTTACAAGCAAAGAATTTCCCAAAATCAATTAAAAAATAACAAACGCACAGCCGAAGCGTAAACTATATTGCGCACGCAGCGAAAGTGTTAAGCGAAGCACTTCCTTTATTTTAATTTAAGATTGATATTTATTTATTTTTAAATAAATCTTGTAGTTTTAAAAGTTGTATCAAATGATATTAACGTTTGTGTCAAGTTGACAGGACGAATTGAAGATCAGCTAATAAACAGACGATAATCTAAGAAAACAATGAAAAACGAACGCCAAATTTTTCGATATATTCGAGTTTCTTAAAAAGTCTCTGTTGTAAGGTGAAAGAAACACGTTGGATATGAACACAAACATTAATACTTCTATTTTTAATCAAAATATAAACTTTTGACATTAAATTTACAATTTTTAGCGGAGCTGCATTTTGGCGTGTTTACCGTTCTATGGTTTAAGTGCAACAGTATTGTTTTTCAAACAAAATATCAAATTTTTCCTCGCATGACTAAGCAACCGCTTACAAACAAGTAAAGCCTAATGCGACCCCAAAGGACTCAGCCAATAGGATCACAGCATTAAATTGACTAAATTACTATGCTTTTGATAAAGCATTTGGAAATTGACAAATATATTTTAAATTAATATATAAATAAATTATTAAAATCAATTTCAATACTTCAATGTTTATCAAATTTAACACAAAGCTTCCTCAGATAGAACAACACATTACTACAAATATATTTTTTTTTTCAAAAGAAAAATAATAAATATACAGATTTACATTTTTGTATGTAGTTTTCAAATGATTACATTTTTACTCATATTTTCTAAATTACAGCTCAAGAATGTACAAATAAGGATGACATTTTTCTCTGTCCTTTTCTCAACAACATGATTAAGAACCAAAGCACCAATTTGAGACCTAGAATCCAAGTTACACAGTCTACGATGCAAACCAATCATCGAAAAACTACTAAATTACATCGTACTTGATGTAGATGTGGTTAAACAACTTATTTCCGTATAGTTTATCATAATATAGCTTTAATAATTTAGCAATAAGTTAAGTTACTTTTTTGCCGTGACATCCATGGTGGCCGTGGATGCCATTGCAATTCTATTTCTACGTAAATAACAATGTTTAATATTTGCCTTTTTATTTGTATCTGTTCCGACAGAAGAAAATTGGTGTCGGTGCTCGTCTGTACGCTTGTAGTTACTGTACTTGGTTTCTGATAAAACCTACATTAATATGGGGAAAAGATATTGATGGACCTAGAAAACCAAAATGCAGCACAATTATCGAAGATTCCAGTTCTAGTAACAATGACTATTCGGTTTATGATGAGTCTGATGACATAGAATCAAATAAAAGCTATGAATTAGCAGAACTGGAAAATTTAAGAGTAAAAGACTTTGTTGTAATAAAATTCTAAACAAAAAAATTAGTCAAACATTTTGTAGGACAAATTCAAAAGAAAATCGGTGAAACTGAATGCCAAATAAAATATTTAAAGAGACAAGTTGCCAGAAATGGGGACCAATTTAAATTTTATTTTCCGGATGAATCTGAAATCAGTTGTGTAAATATTGCAGATATTGTTTTACGGTTACCGAAACCTCTACATACTGGAGGAACATCAAAAACTATGTCTACAATAGTCTTCAATGTCGATTTCAGTTTATTTAACATTAATTAATATGTTTAAGAGCTGTTCAAAACTGCCCCTGCCGTGTTCCTATATGCCCCACACAAGGGGTAGCTTTGAAAGCTTTGCATTATATTTTTAAATAATTTACAAAAAAATGCTCATACGGTTTTAATGATTCAGAATTTATTGTTTATGAAAAAGAACAATATGAAAATATTACCCAACGGAAATTCATAAATTTTCCACCATGAACCAATTATCATTGACCAGCACGTGCGTAATCGCTTTGTATCATCCGTCCAATAATTTCGGAGCTGATAATTTCCATTTCTAAACGAATCCGACGCCTTAAAGTATCGAAATTGTTTAGTCGACTAATGTAAATCGAAAATTTTGTTAAGGTTAATCATGTAGTCCACATATGCATTATTTCCTATCTTGGTTTTCGATTATACCTTTTCTACAACGTTCATGTTTTTTACATTTATTAGTGATACATGTGAATATATGATTTAAATATTTACAGTTAATTATATATTATATATAACTTTGTTCAATTATTTTTATTAATTTCTTCAATCTACTGTCTTGCCCAAGATGCGTGGAATTGCAGTGCCACTAAAACGTAGGTAACAACTGTGCCGGATATCTGCAAAAAAAAAACAGTATGACTGGTATCCGATGATCCCAATAATTGAGAGATACGTTGTAAATAATATTTTTCGGCTTCAGACTGGAAATACAAGACAAAAATATATACAGGGTATGTCACTACGGGTATTTATTAAACGTTTATGCAATATAAGGATTTGAATATTTAGATATTTTGGTAATTAAATGTATTTTACGCAATCGTAGTATTGACGATCTTCATCCAGTTTTGTTTATACCGAAACTTGATATCAACTTTCATATTTTGAATACAATTTACTATATTTTTCATCAAGAAACTCAAAAACTAAAAGCAAATATTAAGAAACCAAGACATGATACCCTTACGTTGAACAACCAATCATAATATCATATCCATTTTACTTGACTTTCTATAGGGTTATTGTAGGTATATAATAGCAGGGGACCGCGGTGGTCGAGTGCGAGAACGCAGTGGCCACTCGAGGTCACAGTAAATGCAGTTGCTCCGTTGGGGCGATCGAATCCCGACTGGGGCGACCGCATTTGCTTAGTTAAGTTTAGGGTGCATGTTGCATGAATGTTTAGTATGTAAGGGACGCTCGCACCCCCCTGAAGTAATGCGAAAGCGGTTCCGGGGGGGGGAACGGTAGTATCAATGTGAGAAAAAAAAGGTATATAATAGCTAAGTAAAGTGAAGAAATCTCTGTCTCAATTGTTCTAAATGAAATTTTCACATTTGTGTATTGTAGAATTATGTGGTAAATGTTAGGGCAATGTATGTATCAGATCAGATTGCGAACTGATTTGTATTGGTGTTTTAGTCTGAGGATGAGTCCGCAGTGGACTTAAACGAAAACGTTAACTCAATTTACAACTTTAACATTATATTCTTTTGTGGGATCGACTGTGTTTTATTCAACGACGTATTTACCCTATCCCATTATGAGACCGATGGATTTCAACGAGGTTATCAGATCATAAACTTAGACTGTCTGTTAGTCTAAGTTTATCAATTTCTACTGAAAATAGCAACTTAATTGCCGAAATATGCATTTGAGTTTCCTAAATATGAAGGGTGTTTTGTCAAGGTTTTGTATGTTTGAACAACCGTCTCGTTCACCCCAATCGGATAATAATGTAAACGCTACAGCCAGTATGAAAATCTCTTGCTGTAATTTGTTAGAAAGGGAATATAAAACAATCAACACTTACAGAAGCTAGAAGTCGGGTGCCAACAGTGAAAATATCAGACGCTCGAAGCACCGGTTTCTGAATGTTCAGAGTAGTTATGAGCATTTCCACCTGCAATCAAAGTGCTAACTAAATAAACACTAGTTACTACAACAATTAGAGGTATTAAAACGAACCTGCGCTGCCTCTGCCGTACTTAATTTACTAATTGGATATTTGAATAAGAACGATAGTATGTCTTCACTCTGTAAATAAAATAAATTTGTAATGGTGTTTTTAAGTATGGCGCCGAAACACTGACGCTAACTGGATAGATTATTAAGAAATTTCGCGCAGCGCAGACAGCAATAGAACGATCAATGCTAAGGATATCACTAAGAAATAGAATATCCAACGCCACCATTAGACAACGTAAGCAAGTCATTGACGCGGATAACTAAGCTGAAATGGAATTGGACTGTGATAGATGGACAAAAGGTACAGTTTGTGGCAAGATTAAGGGATGATAGATGGACAGAAGGTACAGTTGAGTGGAGACACTGACGGAGTAGATATAGACAACCAGCAAGATCGGCCGATAATATGAAGAGTATCTCAACAAATTAGATCCAAACCGCACAAT
The DNA here is from genome assembly GCA_014611495.1 of Limonius californicus. NCBI lineage: Eukaryota > Metazoa > Arthropoda > Insecta > Coleoptera > Elateridae > Limonius > Limonius californicus. The sequence continues at coordinate 48,971 of JABXWE010102308.1, forward strand.
ACCGGAGTTGATGGCAAAATTTAAAGGAGGCTTATGTCCAGCAGTTGACGATTTATGCTAGGGATAAAGAAAAAGAACTCAAACAAAGTGTAGTTGTGTCTATGCGAATTCTCTTGGGTTTGATTGCTCAGCATTACTGCGGCAGTTAGTAAAAATCTTATGCTGCAACCCACCACACATTACGCTTAGCAATCACTGCGTTTAAGTACTTATCCTCTCTGGAAATACTGCTGTTCGGAATTAACTTTAAACTTAGGTCTCCCGTATTTTCAGTCGAGCATGTAGCGGATTACAAATAACTGGATTAGATTCGTTCAAGACCGGACTAAATGGAAGCAATTAGGGGAGGCCTATTTTCAGCAGTGGACACAGAAAATGGCTGATTGATGATGATGATGACGTGGCAGAGATAAAGGTGGTGCCTGGCAGTGGAACGAAAATGCTGTTAAATAACTAATGGATAATAAAAGATTACTGGTCTACGAATGCATTTAACCTTAGAAGAGGAGTGTACATTTACTTTACACAAAAATTCGTAAGATGCCGCTAAAGGTATATCTAAGGTAAAGGTAACGATAAGGTATCGATTACTTAAAGGTTTGATACCTTGGCTGGTAGTTAGAAGCATCGAAATATTGGAAGTATCGAAGCATCGAAAATGTAGAATTGTCAAAAGTATTAAGAAATCGAAAGTATTGAAGTATCAACATCGCATTAGTTGGAGATGAGAAGAGAAATTTACTTGTTCAGTGGAATATTTTTTTTCCGCTCCTTAGTCTGTCTACTCTTGGTTCCTGAGACACTTCAGCCTATAAGCCTTATTGGGTTTACCTTGGTAGTTACTCACACCCACTTGGCAGTTGGTCACCGTGACCTTGCTTCCCTATACCATAGCGCACATGTCACTCATGGGGTGGATATTAAAATCTTCCGCTTTAATGTGTGGTTACCAGAATATACGTTGTCTTCTACCAGCCAGCGCATCACAGTTGAATACAATAAGCACTGCGGTTTCTGATTCCTGGCTGCAGAGTCCCCACGTGCGTCTTCATTGAAAGCCCTAAACCTCCTGAGGTGATCTTCTACAGTCGCAAGTCCTATATGGAGTCCCTTAAAGATTTTATCGTCTCTTGCTTATCATAAACAGCATTGTGGCGATGTCTGTGCAAGGTCCGTTAATGAATGCTATGGATTAATCCTGGTCTGTTGGTCCAGTAAATTTAATGCTGATTGCAAATGTATTCGCTGATATAGCTACGGATTGCATTTTTTTGGTACTCCCTATGCAGATTCAAAACTGTAGCATAGCCCTGTTGTTCCTGGCCTTGCGAGTTCATCAGATTTTCCGTTGCTTTTGTTTCCGATTCCAGGAGCAGCCTCCCTGGAATGTATTTCATTCGGATTCCTTATTAAACTGCAAGTTTCCCTACCTTTCGGCTCATGTTGGTATTGGTGCAACAGCAAAATACCATTGTTGCAACTATACATGCAACTATAAGAACTTTTAGCATATAAGAGGATGTTGCATGTAGGTTTATCAGCTTGGAAGGCCGTAGCGTTTTAAACCCATAGGACTGTCGATTTTCTATTGCAGCACTGAACCCTCGATTAATTTGGCGTTGGTTTGTATCATTCCTGAAATGCATGCAGCAAACTCTGCTATGCTTAAAACAGTTTCACTAAGCAGAGCCACAATCTCTTCAAGACTATTGCCGACAATCATCGGGGTATGCAAATAAACTGCAACCACCACGACAAAATTAGCAACGAAAACCGAAGATAAAAGCAGACGTACAAGTGATTGGGGGAATTTTGAAATGCTAGTCGCTTCTTTATAATGTCGACAGGTACTCTGCATTGCTGAATATCCACATATAGATCCCATCTCTAAAAAAGGGCGCATAGCCCAAGCCACACAATCACTTATTTCTCGACTCCTTTTGTTAGTTCCTTTTGAAAACACCGTTTCAGTAAACATTAAAACCCGGTAAGGGGTCAATTTGTATTTATTATTGTTATAGTTAACCGCAAGGGCGTCCGTCTAGTTGTATGTTAGCGTTCGCTAATTGCTTAATGGTTAATTATATTAGAATATAATATTTCTGTTACTTAATGTACAAACTACAATGATATCGTATTTAGTAGGAAATTTCCGGAAAACAAACTGTTTTCTGCATACATAAATTTCGGAGCGATATGATTCCCATATAGGTATCATCCAGTCTTCCAAACGTATCAAAAGTTGGTGATTGTATTGTATGGCGAACATTGTAGATTAATGATCTACAAACCCTTTCAGGATGCTTATTAAATACCGCATTGGAATTTATGTTATATTATATGAAACCTCGCTTATTAAAAAAATTTCAGAGCGCTAAACAAATTAAAAATATACTGCAGATACTGTATTCATTCGAAAAATACCTTTTCAAAATTAAAATACAATTATATGTAGTAGCGTTGAAATAAACGAAACTAAATAAAATTGTTCAAACATCGACAAAGCACTTGTACAAGACCAAGTGGCCTTCAGACCAGGAAAGTCTTGCACAATTCAAGTCCTTAACCTGATTCAAAATAACGAGGACAGTTACGACTGGTACCGTTTTCAGAGATTTATCGGCAGGATACGATATGGTTAACCATACATAGCTCATTAGTAAGGTATACTTACACCCTGACTAGATATTACCATATAGCCAAAGCACTAAAATCACTCCTATGCTACCGACAATTCCTGGTAGAATTCCATAGGAAAAAAGACGGTGGAAATATCGAAGGAGTGAGCTACCTGAGCGTAGTGTACTGTCCACCATCCTCTTCAGTATTTTCACAGAGTATTAACCCATCGGCCCTACCTTCAAATGCTTAGCATATGTGGACGATGTAACGATAGCCAGCCAATTCAAAACAGAAAAAATAAAATGGTACCTAAATGGAGCTCTGCACATACTACTATTACTAAATCAACTTAAACTACGTCCCATCGGAACAGAAACATGTTTTTTCCATCTCCATCCATCTTCCAGCTGCCATGAAACTCAGTACCTCTCCAACATTGTCCACATCCCGTATATATGGTAGAACACTTGATCGAACAGTTAGCTACAAAACACACATAAGAAAACTTAAGGGCAAAGTATCGCCTCAGAATATCTTTCTGTGAAAACTTACTACATCGAGATGGGGAGTTTACCACCACGTTCTTAACGCATCGACGATAGGCCTATGCTTTTCAACAATACGCCTATGCTGTGTACGAAATATATCCGCATCGCTTTAAGTAAATACCGTCCAAAATGACAATTATCACAGGTCGCTAAAGCTAACAAACACGAAACTGCTCCATATACTATCAGGCATTACCTCTCCCCACAAACACACACTATACAAACTCTTTTAATATACATAGTGATTGCTACAACGGAGCATCTTCAGCGTATTTATTTTTTTAATAGGACAACGTGTATATTTTTACATTTTAAAACCTAGCGTAAACTGATCTTTCCAACGATCTCTTACTTTTTGAGCTTACATGAGGCCTTGCCGAGTTTATTTAAAAAATGTGAAAATTTTGGTCGGCACAAGATTTACCAAATTAATTACTTGTTGTTTCCTCACAAACTGTTCAATTATTCAAGTTTTTATTTCTATCGAATCTAGTAAAGTGGGTGGGAATTTGAAATAAAAAATAACTACTAACTTTTTCCAAAAACTGAAATAAATAAGCTATTTTGTAGTTTATCTTGTAGTATTTTCTCGAATTACAAATTCATTCGAATACTACTCAAATTATATACCGACTCAAATAATATTTCGATTATCAGCCGAACAACGCAAGTAAAGTATTCCGAGACCTTTGCATCATTCGAATGAATTTTGCTAATAATTTATTTGACTGGTGCATTCGTTGCCGAATATTGCGACTGCTTCATTCGAGACGAGCGAGTCGCTACGAATGTATTCGAGAAGTTTATATCATTCGAATGAATTATCTTATCTCGGTGATGCTTGCATAATAAAATATTTCGAATTGCACCATTCGAGATGCGCGAGTCGCTTCGAACGTATTCGAAAAGTTTTTATCATTCGAATGAATTACTCATATCTTGGAGATTCATGCATAATCGAATATTTCGAATGATTTCATTCGAGATGAGCGAGTTGCTACGAATGTATTTAAGAAGTTTATATCATTCGAATGAATTAATCGTATCTCTGTGATGCATTCATAATAAAATACTTCAAATTGCTTCATTCTAGATGCACGAGTCGCTACGAACGTATTCGAAAAGTATTCATCATTCGAATGAATTACTCGCATCAAGGAGATTCATAATCCCATATTTCGAATGATTTCATTCGAGATACGTCCACCACTAGTAAATATGTCGTTTCTGAAACGACTGGACATGTAACTTGAGCAAAACGGAGGTCACCTTGAACATTTGTTATAAATAAATACCTAAATTGATATAATATCGTTTCCCTGTACATATTATTAATAATAAATGTTGTAACTTTATATAAAAGGCATGACTACCTGATTAGACATACACAAAAAATTAAATAATTTAACGGTTTTTAATGAAAAAATCTACATATATATATATATATATATATATATATATATATATATATTTGAAAATACTGATTTTAGATGTAGCAGATATTCAGAGAAATTGTGGAGAATTATCGTGCTAATTCAAACATACAAAGTGAGACAATTGAGACAGCCGAGAAAATGGTTTCTATTATAATTTAATAAATTGAATTTGCACTAGTGTAAGAAACAACATGTATAATAAAGTTAATATATGGTGGTTGTGTCGTCTTAGTACATCATTTTGCTGCGTAACTACAAAATCTGAATTCTTAATTAATTGGGAATTAATTTGTTAAAGTTTGTGTCGGCCACAAATTCAATATTTTGTAGATAAACATGGCAACATATTATCGTTAATCAGAAAAACAGGAGATCGATGGAAAGATAATATTAGGTTGAATTTAAAAATGTAAAATATACAGGATTTTCTGTTTAAAAAATAAACCTTGAAGATGCTCCGCTGTAGGGTTTCACCCTGTATATTTCATAATATTTTTATATTGTGCGCATTATGAAATCAAGTTTTGAAATTATTTTAATAATACTAATATTGTACCTTGAAGCACTAATGATCAACCCTGTATATCTTAGTGATTCCTTGGTTCTAAAGTATACTCAACGAACATACTTCTTCATTAGCTATTGTACTACCACAATAACTTTTATACTTTACTGCTTTGATATTCAATACTTTGATACTTTAGGGTTCTTGATATGTTCATTTCATCCATATTTCCAACTTTTCGGTATTTCATATTATACTGTACATTTCTTCTATTACTCTTAGCGTGACTCTTCAATATACATACCTCTTTATTCATTATTTTTATCCTCGTTTGTACCGCTTGCGCAGTGTTGAGGCGGTGTGAGGAAAAGCTAAGTTGTTTGTGCTATGCAGAACAGGGTACGACTCTGCGATTTACCATGTTGGTGCGTGTCCATGCTTAACCTGCCTGGCGTTTGGGAATTTTTGTGTATGGTATTGTTACTTGTAACGCGACAGTAACAAGAGAAGTGCCATTAATTTAATCCCCAATGACAAACGAAGACCGGCACCCAGCACCACACATCCAGGGATTTAGAAGAATATCTAGTGGTGATGCCAACCGGGAAGTATTTGGACTTTTACATCCAACGCCGAGTCTCTTACCATTAAGCCATCCTAGCATTATATACCTATTACTTATTATTATTACTATGGCTTACCACGGATTTCAGCCTCTCAGAAGAAACTGCGAATGCCACCAATGACACTATACAAACGATTGCTCGTATACTTAATATTATATTGTATTCACTATAGAAGTTAGTATTAAGTACCACACTGTAAAAGTACGCGATCATTATCATTACAACCACTATCATCCACAGTACAGTTACAGGACCCGTAGTAATACTTAGATATCGATGATTATGGTGTAGACTAAGATACAACCTCCTAATCCTCTTAAGTTTTACTTCAAGGGGTAGTAGTGCGTTGGGAATTACAATTTCAATCTTTTTATTTATACAGCATACGTTCGTCCCATAACCATCACAGCGTTGTGTTAAATTCTTTTGGATTTCTCGGAAACAGTTGCAAAAAATAATTTTGTATAAGCGATTAAACAGCATAAACTGGTAGAAATTAATGGTCTCGACGTAAGAGTTAAAAACCATCGCTATGGATTTAACTATTATCAAACTCAGGTCGGTATTGGTGCACCAACAAATTCCCGTTATTACAGCTGTACCTGTAACCATAAGAACTTTTAATAGATAAGACAATTTTGCGTGCAGGATTGCCAGTTTGGAGGGAAGGAGCGATTTGCATCCGTAGTACAGTCGATTTTCTACGATAGCACTGAGCCCATTTAACTCGAGTAATTTGCTGTTGATTCGTATCATCCCTGTAATGCACACAACAAGTGCTGCTATGCTTAAAACTGCTTCACTAAGTAGTGCCACAATTTCTTCAAGACTATCACCGACAATCATCAGGGTATGCAAATCAAGTGCAACCATTACAACAAAAGTCATAACGAAAACAGTAGATACAAGTAAGCGTACAGGTGATTTGGTAAATGTTGAAATGCGAGTCGCTTCTTTGTAATGACGACAGGTACTCCGCATTGCTGAATATCCGCATATAGATCCCATATCTAAAAAAGGACGCACGGCACAAGCCACACAATCACTTATTTCCCGATAGGTCTTCTTGTGCCTTCCTGTTGAAATCGCCATTTGAATAAACATTAAAACCCAGTAAAGGGTTCAATTTGTATTTATATGTTTAGCCCTGCTACAGCTGTAGCCCTTCTAGTTGTGTGTTAACGTTCCGTAATTACCCAATGGTCAATTATATAACAATACAACATTTTCGTTATTTAGTGTCCAAACAATAAAGATATCGTATTTAGTAGGCAGGCTTGGGAAATCAAACTTCTCCTGAATACATAAATTGCTGAGCGGTATGATTTCCATATAAGCACATCCAAATCGTTCGAACATATTAACAGTTTGTGTTTTTATAGCGTTATGAACATAGATTGATGGTTTACATACTGTTTCAGGAACTTTCATAGATTTATGTTGGCTTACATGAAACCTAGCTATATTCAAGCTTTATAAATAATATACCAGGCTCCACATATTTTAAAAATAAACTGCAGCTAGTGCACCTGCATGAAAATACGTTTTTAAAATTTAGTTACTAAGCTTCATAATACCTTCGATTCTTCTAATTATGTTTGTGTGCTTATTTCTATTTTACATAGCATTTACAAATATGGAAAAGCCGAACAATTTATTGCGTAGGTGCATTTAGTAATGTCCGTCGTCTTCCCATGGGAATTAACATGTAAATATTTTATACCTGAAGACAGAAATTCTAAAACACTACTCTCTGGATACCGTGGAACAACCACCACTCTTTATTAACAGGCTTAACCCTTCTGTCACGCTTGACGTACAAGCGTATTTTAACACAAGTGGTTTTCATGGCCGGGTGATGTATTATTGGAAAATATTATTTAAATTCGTATTTGGGCGTTAGGTGTTCCTATAATTTTTTCTATTTACAGCCTGTTGACGAATTTACACGACAACCCTAGATCACGCACACTCCACTTTGACGTACTAGTCCGTCCCAGTGCTATCATTCTCAGCCGACGACGTACATCTACAACGCACAATACCCTCCAAATGCCGGCCGGGCAGTATAGATAATAATAGATGCCATGCTCCGTACTAAGGGGAAAACACTATTTTTCGTTGTCGTGCCTATACTAGACGCAAAGTAGTTCTACAAATCTCTTGCTGGTAGTAAAACCACTACCCATTCTAATTGATGTATTTCAAAGTAAATTTTTTCTCGACGAAACAGCATATTATTAGCCAAACGATACGTTCCTAACAATGAAATTCTTGTATTAACCTTCGGATGACTAGGTGGTGTCGCTGTGTGACCCCAACGACTATTTTTTTGTTGTATTTTTCTAAATTTTTAATTTTGCAGCTTCATTATTTTTTAATCCCCACAGATTATTGTCATGTATTTATTTTCAAATTCAATACACGTAATTGAAAAAAAAGTTTTTCGGTTGTGGGTCAATTAATTACCCCACGTGGCCGTCAATGGTATAACATGGTTTACTGCTGTAGACTGTAGAGTGCAACTACTCTTGTATGCATGTTAGATATTCGTCGAGAGCTGCATCTAAGCGTGTTCGAACATGTTGCGACTTGTAGCAACATGTTTGCTTAGTTGAGTTTATATTAGATGCAGCGTGAGTGTTGCGTACAGTTCATAAATACACGATGTCGTGTAAACCTCTAACTCAAGCCGAACTTGAAAAATTGGCGAATGAAAGTTTAGATGGTATTCCTGATGAGTAAGAATTATCAGAGAGTGAAGACGTGTTACAAGACAGTGAAAGTGATAATATTGACGATGCCGGTAGTGAATCATCTGACGAAGAGGATGACAATTGTGCAAATACTATTTTGACCAATAATGGTACACGGTGGTCAAAAAATAAACCATCTGTAAGACGGCGTTCTGAAAGAAACATTTTGACCAAGAAACCTGGACTTACAAAGTATAGTGAAAACACTACGACACCTACAGAGGCATTCGAGTTATTCGTAACTGAACACATTTTGGATAAGAGGGGCTGAAATGAACACTAGACCATAAGCTCCTAATAGTAGATATGAGGTTCAAACCCCTAGAAAGTTAAACCAGAAGAAGTATAAAAGACTGAAGATAGAGGAACTTACAAATGGAGAAAACAAACAAAAGTACGTAGAACTATTCAAAAATAATCTCAAAATTTGCCAACAACAGGTGGAACAAGAGGGAGTAGCATGGGAAGTTAATGAAAGATGAGAGAATCTCAAGAGGGTAGTACAACAGGTGGCGGAGGAAGTATGCAAAACAAAGAAAATAAACACGGGCTATAAAAGAACAGTATGGTGGAACGATAGTGTGAAGGAAAATGTGAAACTGAAAAAACAGGCCCGGAAACTGTATACAAGAAACAGGACGATAATATATAAAAATGAATACCATTTAAGAAGAGATGAATCAAAGAAGGCAGTAAAACAGGCAAAAGCAAGAACATGGGAAGACTTCGGAACAAAAATAGAAGAAAGCTATAAATACGATCAAAAATATTTCTGGGGCACTATCAAAAACCTAGGAACTCACAAAGGAAAACAAATAAGGAGTATGAAAGACAAAAATAAGAGCTTTAGAGCAGAAACAGCACAAATCATGAATACATGGAGAAATTATTTTGAAGAAAAGTTTAAAAAGAACGAAGGAATAGAAATCTAAGACCCCATACAAGACGGAGAACAGAGACTTGAAGACAACAGAACACAAAATATAACAGAAGAAGAAGTAAAAGCGGCGATTAAAGATATGCGAAACGGAAAAGCAGCCGGGTACGACCAAATACTACTAGAGCTAATTAAATATGAAGGGGCTTGTATGGTAAAGTGGATGACCAAGATATACAGACAAGCCTGGGAGTCTGAGAAGATACATGAAGACTGGCAAAGAAACTATATAGTACCAATACATAAAAAGGAAAAAGCAACTGAGTGTGATAACTACAGAGCCATATGCCTTTCATGGTGTGCTTTAAAGATATACTCAGGCATTTTAGAAAGAAGACTGAGAGAAGAAACAGAAAGACAGCTAGAGGAAGAGCAAGCAGCATATAGAGAAGGACGACAGACCCACGACCCACATTAAGAATGATTACTGAGAAAATGTAAGATATAGGAAGGGATTCATACCTGGCTTTCATCGATTTCAAAGCTGCATTCGACACCGTGCCTAGAAACCAGATATGGAAAGCACTAGAACAGCTAAATGTGATTAAGAAACTTAGAAGAGCAATAGATAGTGTATACGAGAAAGTGAGAGGAATAGTGCAACTAGGTGGAGAACAGACAGAAGAATTCAGTATTGAGGAAGGATCAAGCAAGGCGATAGTCTGAGTCCACTGCTATTCATCCTAGTTATGAACACGGTGATTAAAAACTGTAAGCAGAGAACCAGAAAGCTAAATATTGGCAATTGGCGGTAGGGTATCTTATTTTCTCATTACTTGCCATATTTGGCACCCTGGGTGCCGCCACATGGGGGACTAGCAACCCTATAGGTGTCATCAAAATCAGTGAAACTAAATCGCTAGTAACGTTGCACAATAAAATAGTACAACACCACATACCTGGGAGTTGAAATATCGAGCTGTAAAAATCTATATCAAGAAGTTCGAACCCAGGCAAATAAAGCCTCAAGCATATCGGTGTACCTGAGAGATCTCATTTGGAGAAATAAGTATATGTCCATAGAAAGCAGAGTCCGCATTTACGAAACCACTGTGAGACCAGTGTTACCCTATACCGCAGAGACCCGAGCAGAAACCTCAGAAACAAAAAATATAGGACTGCAGAAACGAAAACTTTAAGAACTATTAAGGGAATAAGCTTAAGGGATCAACTAAGAAGCGCATCAATACGAGAATAACTTAAAGTGCAAGATGTGGTAAGGTTCACAAGAGTGAGCGTAGACATTGGAGGGACCATGTGGGAAGAATGGAAGATGATCGGTAGGCAAAATGGGCAGAAGATGGAAGACCTAACACAAAGAAACCTCCTGGTAGAGGACCTAAAAGATGGCACGACAGTTGGACCTCCATATCTCAAGAGGCTTACCAAAACAGAAAAAACAAGATAAAGTCTTAAAACAAAGAAGAAGAAGCAGAACACCAGATAGCATAAAATATTTAGGCAAGCATCTTGACCGAAAACTTACTTGGATGGCACATATATGGAACAAACGTAAACAACTTGTGACAAAATTCCAAAAACACTATTGGCTACTAGGAAGAAAGTCAGAATTACCGCTCTGTAATAAACTCTTAGTGTACAACGTAATCTTCAAATTGGTTTGGACTTACGAGATATAGCATTGAGGAAGGGCTTCCAACTACGAGTATAATATTGCCACCGATCAAATCCGATTCCAATCAAAGACCATAACCGATGCCCCATTATTCATAAGCATAACCAACAGAGACATCTATGGTGATCTTGAAGTGTCAACGGGCAATGAAGTGATTGCGTAGCCGTGAGACTTACCTACGACGACTAGAAATTCACCCAAATCCACTAGCAGTAATCTTATTGGATAATAGTGAGCAAACTAGAATATTAAAAATCACAACGCCACTAGATTTGCCATATAAAACTTAAGTTTATAAGTCACTACATACTTTAATGTCGATAATTGGATAATAGCATTTTAGTCATTTTCATACAGGATTGTACTCACTGAAGAACTTCTCTTATATGTGATGTTACCATCTATCATCTGTGCATCTTAGTTATTAACAGATTGCACAATAAACTTGAAGTAAAAAAAAAGAAAAAGCTTGTCTATTGAAACTAAACAATATAAACGTAAACAAACTCGCCAATTGCACTTTTTAAACTGGTATTTCCGCCCTACGGTTATCAGAGAAAATACATTCTCATAATGGGAATATGGTAAAGTAAAACATACATGTAGTTTAAAAATGTATAAAGTATGTCTTACCACTGTTTGTATATTTTGTAATCCAACCATTATTTGCATTATCAATGCAGCTGATATAAATAATTGAAATTCTAATCCAATTACTTCAGATACATTTTTCGACAGGTTTCGACTAGCTAAAAAAGCGATAAGTACCAAGGTATCACCAATCATCACTGCTATGGAAATTAGTAACCAAATCAGCATAAGTGGGTTAACAAGTCGGTTAAATTCTTTAATAATCACGATTCCTTCATAGTTCCATTTCCTCATTTGTACTAATATGTCACATAAGTTATTGTGGTGTGCCGTACGGCTTCTAATTGCTAAAGAGCTTCTATTTAGCACGTGTAGCGATTTCCTTAACATATGTGATCTTAATTGTTTCTGCTGGCATTTCTGGGTTGATACGTAAATATCGGACAACACCAAAAACATCACACTTGTCGTAGAATCCACATAAAAGCAGAGGCATATGGCCAGTTTTACTAGGAAAACAAAGCCTTCATTTCGTGCAATACCTACGAGGTATGTCACATATAGCACGAAACATGTTGAAATAATACTGCCGGTCATCCAGCATATCGATCGTAAACGACGTACATGTTTTATTGGGAAAAACGACTTTGTACTTGCTATTCTCGGGGCTCTTATCGAACAATCTAACCCTTGAAATACTTTTTTAATAGTGGTAACTTGCATAACGCAGCAAATAAGGGTCAAAATTGATCTCAAGCAGAACAATAAATTTGTAATCGCTATTAACAGGGTTACGATACTCTCTTCGTGGAAGGTAACTACAAGTGTATATCCATAATACGAGGCGGTTACAGTAAGAAAAGTAGCCACCAATACAGCATTAAATATAGATCGTTTGGAATGTGAAATCGTCACTTGATGGACTCTTGAGGTTCTTACAGTTACGCAGGAGATTTGGAAGCTAGGAATACCTATCATATTTGTAAAAGGTAACAAAGGCCCAAGTGCGCATGATAAACAATCATTGGATATAACATTTTTCTTCTTCATGTTTTCGTTAATTCAGTTACAGTTGCGTTTGACGTTTTATGTCGTATAGGAATAGTGAACAAAGCAAGCTATTCTATCCTTGAGCATGTTGATATTAATTATACAGAACATATTTAAATATGCATAGAAATAAACTCTTTATATATGTCATTATAATGCCGATTATTCAGTTTCGTTTATAATTACTGTGTATTTAAGTGAGGTTATGTATGTTACTAAATTGTAATGGAAAACCACTCTAATCGATCACACGGAATATATTTTTCGGAAGGTAAAGTGTGACTTAATTCCCCTTTCGCAAATATCGTAAAGATTGTGTATACAGAGCGGGCTAGCTAAGTTGTCCTACCTTTGGGCCTCGGTGGAGTAGTTCGGATACGCGTTGCCACTCGAGGTCGCAGAGAAATGTGGTCGATCGGCTGGGGTGTTCGAATCTCGACTAGGGCGACCGCATTTCGCTTAGTAAAGTTTAGGGTGCATGTTGCATGAATGTTTAGTGTGTAAAGGACGCCCGCACCCTCCTGAAGTAATGCGAAATCGGTTCCGGGGGGAACGGAAGTATGAATGAATAAGAAAAAAAAGTTGTCCTACCTTAGAAGTAGTTGCCGCAATGCAACACACATAATTATAACATGACACCCCAGTATCACTTTTTCTTTGTATTAATTAAATTAATCAATGTTGCCGATTTATAATAATACTAAGTCGAGCTGTCAATTTGCTTAAATTTAATTAAGATTTTTTCAAATAAGGATTTGTTACTCATTTTTGGCAAATACCGGCGAAATGCGGCTGCGGCTTTCTATTTATATATCAGACGCTACCCAACTGGAAGACCATCGCCAGAAAGAGTATTTAGACACCTTGAACATTCTGTAAGGATTAAAGGGATCTAAGTACCTAGTATTAATAGAACATCAGTTAGAATAATTCTGAACGCAAATCTATTTCAGCCCTACCATGGTACTTTGCCCAACCCACGAAAATGACTCTCAAGCAGGATTCGAATTTTGTAATTTCTTTCAGAATCGGCTACTTTTGATTCCAATTGTTTTAAATTGTGTATAAATGTGTGACGATTAAGCAAAATTCGCAAACAGTGGGGAAATAAATAGACATAAGTCACCAGTGCTGTCAAGAATCGGAAATTTTGAAGAATTGATTCTCGATTCTGAAAAGAATCGATTCCACAAAAATCTGTTCTCGATTCAGGAATCAGATTTCGATTCTCGATTCTAGAATCGGATTTCGATTCTCGATTCTAGAATCGGATTTTGATTCGTTCTAGGTTCTGGAATAGTTTCCCAATTCTAAAATCAAGAATCGTTTGTCTTCTCTTGAAACAAGAATGGTATTCTATAGCAGGATTGAAAATAGTTTCCAAAGTCACATCTTTAGAATTGAAAGATAAATTGATAGGAGAAGTGAGATTAGTTTTCCAATTTCAGAATTATGAAAGTCTTCGAACCTATAATCGGTATTTATTTTACGATTTTAGAATCTTCTGTAAATATTACAGTGCTGTCAAACGATTCCGAGTCTAGAATCGGAATCGGTTCTTTAGCTTTAAGAATCGGTTCTGCAGCGACGTTAAAACCGATTCTAGAATCGATAATCGAAATCCGATTCTAGAATCGAGAATCGAAATCCGATTCTAGAATCGAGAATCGAAATCCGGTTCTAGTATCGAGATTCGAAATGCGATTCTAGAATCGAGAATCGAAATCCGATTCATCAAAACAGCTTAAGCAATTTAGTATTTGTCACGAACATAAATAAAAAATAAATTAAAAAGTGTTGATTATACTTTTCAGATGCTACTACCAAATATGTAATACATATATTTATATTAGAAGATTCTCAAATGGTAAAATAAATACCAATTATAAAACTTTCATACCTCTGAAATTGGAAGACTAATCTCACTTCTCCTATCAATTTATTATTCAATTTTAAAGATGTGAATTTGGAAACGATTTTAAATCCTGGAATCGCAAACCATTCTTGTTTCAAGAGAAGACAAACGATTCTTGACTTTAGAATTGGGAAACTATTCTAGATTCTAGAACAGAAAAACGTTTTTTGATTCTAAAATCGATAATCGAAATCCGATTCTAGAATCGAGAATTTGAAATCCGATCCTAGAATCCAGAATCGGAATCCGATTCTAGACTCGAGATTCGAAATTCGATTCTAGAATCGAGAACCCATTCTTGTCGAATCGATTCTTTTCAGAATCGAAAATCGATTCTTTAAAATTTCTGATTCTTGACAGCACTAAAATATACATATGTATTACATATTTGGTAGTAGCATCTGAAAAGTATATTCAACACTTTTTAATCTATTTTTTATTTATGTTCATGACAAATACAAAATTGCTTAAGCTGTCTTGATGAATCGGATTTCGATTCTCGATTCTAGAATCAGATTTTGATTGTCGATCCTAGAATTGGATTTAGATTCTAGAATCGAGAATCGGTTTTTATGATTTGGTAGTAGCATCTGAAAAGTATAATCAACACTTTTTAATCTATTTTTTATTTATGTTCATGACAAATACAAAATTGCTTAAGCTGTTTTGATGAATCGGATTTCGATTCTCGATTCTAGAATCAGATTTCGATTCTCGATCCTAGAATTGGATTTAGATTCTAGAATCGAGAATCGGTTTTTACGATTTGGTAGTAGCATCTGAAAAGTATAATTAAAACTTTTTAATCTATTTTTTATTTATGTTCATGACAAATACAAAATTGCTTAAGCTGTTTTGATGAATCGGATTTCGATTCTGGAATCTACAATCGGATTTCGATTCTCGATCCTAGAATTGAATTTAGATTCTAGAATCGAGAATCGGTTTTTACGATTTGGTAGTAGCATCTGAAAAGTATAATTAAAACTTTTTAATCTATTTTTTATTTATGTTCATGACAAATACAAAATTGCTTAAGCTGTTTTGATGAATCGGATTTCGATTCTGGAATCTACAATCGGATTTCGATTCTCGATCCTAGAATTGAATTTAGATTCTAGAATCGAGAATCGGTTTTTACGATTTGGTAGTAGCATCTGAAAAGTATAATTAAAACTTTTTAATCTATTTTTTATTTATGTTCATGACAAATACAAAATTGCTTAAGCTGTTTTGATGAATCGGATTTCGATTCTGGAATCTACAATCGGATTTCGATTCTCGATCCTAGAATTGAATTTAGATTCTAGAATCGAGAATCGGTTTTTACGATTTGGTAGTAGCATCTGAAAGGTATAATCAACACTTTTAATTTATTTTTTATTTATGTTCGTGACAAATACAAAATTGCTTAAGCTGTTTTGATGAATCGGATTTCACGTCTCGATTCTAGAATCGGATTTCGATTCTCGATCCTAGAATTGGATTTAGATTTTAGAATCGAGAATGGGTTTTTACGATTTGGTAGTAGCATCTGAAAAGTATAATCAACACTTTTTAATCTATTTTTTATTCATGTTCATGACAAATACAAAATTGCTTAAGCTGTTTTGATGAATCGGATTTCGATTCTCGATTCTAGAATCAGATTTCGATTCTCGATCCTAGAATTGGATTTAGATTCTAGAATCGAGAATCGGTTTTTACTATTAGGTAGTAGCATCTGAAAAGTATAATCAACACTTTTTAATCTATTTTTATTTATGTTCATGACAAATACAGAATTGCTTAAGCTGTTTTGATGAATCGGATTTCGATTCTCGATTCTAGAATCAGATTTCGATTCTCGATCCTAGAATTGGATTTAGATTCTAGAATCGAGAATCGCTTTTTACGATTTGGTAGTAGCATCTGAAAAGTATAATCAACACTTTTTAATCTATTTTTTATTTATGTTCATGACAAATACAAAATTGCTTAAGCTGTTTTGATGAATCGGATTTCGATTCTCTATTCTAGAATCGGATTTCGATTCTCGATCCTAGAATTGCATTTAAATTCTAGAATCGAAAATCGGTTTTCTAACGACGCTGCAGAACGGATCCTTAAAACTAAAGAACCGATTCCGATTCTAGACCCGGAATCGTTTGACAGCACTATAAGTCACACTATATCGCACAACAGGATATGCAGTGTACCAACATAATGACTGTCCTGTTTACTACAGTTCAATTGTTGGGAATTGCTTAAGTAATGTATTTGGAGGAAATTGGATTGAAAGAAGTCCTGTGCAACTAAAGTCCCACGAAGTTGCGTTAAACGAATTTGAAAATGTGTGGATGGAAGCAATTATGAATACTTGATTTATTAATTAAAACTTCGGTATTTACGTTTAGCTGCTTCTCCCTGGTTCAGTGACGTAGCCAAAGGAGAAGTCCAGGGGGTCTGGTTTTATCTTTGGTCGCGAAGGGCTTGGAAAGGGTTGTCATAGAAAACCAGGATCTTTGGTGAAAAATGGGATTAAATACTGCTTTGAAAAGTTTGAACTGCATATTAAATCCCAATTTCACCGTGAACGCTCGGTCTTTGCTTGGAACTTTCTTGCTGTTGCTTTACTTGTTCTGGAAGACGTTGCTACCCAATGAAATAGACATCGGTAGAGAGAACAAGAAGACACCGAGCTGCTCTGAGACCCATTATTGAATCAATATTGTTCTGTGGCAAAAAGGAGCTTTCATTGCTTGGTGATGATGACAACGGTCCTCTCACTTTAAGAAGACCAGCAGAATAAGATAGTACGTTTCATGCATTTCTGCGATTTAGGGTAATAAGGACCTTATAAGACATATTTTTACTGGAGGAAGAAATACTACGTGTATTAGTCCCGAGGTCCAAAATGAAATTATAGAAAGAAGTGTCTGCATTATTCAAGAAACATTGGCCAAAAGTATTAATAAACTTCTTGCTCTTCTTTTATGAGACATGAATTTATGGCAGATGAGACTATGGATATAACGGCAATTGAACACCTTCCATTCAGCTGCAGCTATATCTCAATAAGTAAAGATTCTACAGCCGTGAGGAAAGACTTTTTAGGGTTCATTTCAATCTATGACCTCACTGGCGAAAACAGTGCAGAGGCCATTCTGCAACAATATAAAAGACTTGTCTTGGATGTGACCAAGTAGAATGGCTGGCTATCAAAAAGTTCTACAGACCAGGATAAGACGAGAAAACCATATAGAGAGAGAGAGAGAGAAAACTTTATCTAGTTCTACCGAATACTATATCAACATGAAGTGTGAGACATTCAAGAGGTAACTCGATTTTCCACAAACTCCCAAGCTTCTCAGACATTAAAAGACGCCATCCAGGTACATACCCCAAATAAAAATGGAGGTTGCTAGATCTTTGCAGTACAAGATTCATAAAGCGTCATGAAAGTTTACTAAACTTTGCGGAATTACTGAAATGTGTATGTATCAGTCTTAAGAAAATTGCTGACTCACCTCGCCAAAGTTTGGGAACAGCTTGGATATCTTTAGCTGCAATACAGAAAAGCACATTCCTTATTTTTCTGTTGGTGAATATGTTTAGCATTACACTTCATCATCCGCAGCATCTTAACTCTTCGGAGCATGAGTTGTCGTCGTTAGAATATGTAAAATAAAGGACGAGTTCCGCCAATATGAATAAAAAGTAATAAAAGATACTAGTGGGCGCTTGACAGACCCAAGCGAACACTAGAAACCAAAATCTTAGATGGATTCCATGAACACAAAGAAGTGTATAAATATACTTGGCCACAACACCAGCTGAAGAGAATAATAGACTATGCTGGGAACAGATATTGACAGTGATTATTATACTCCCCCAAGCATAATCTTACCATTGAATTGATAGAAAACGCAGTATCGCTAACGAAATACTGTCAAATATGTTTAATAAATGCCTTGAAGAAGAAGAATTACTACTAGGGTGGAAATCTAGTATATAAGTAGCATCTATAAGAAGGAAATAAAAGCTAATGCTGCAATTATGGGGGCATTGTCCTAGTTCGATAGATCGCATATACGGCAAAATTATCAAAACTAATCAAAAACGACATATATGACACCCAAGACCATTACGGATTCAGAGTTGGTAGATCGTGTATTGACAGCCTGCCTTCCACAATGGACAGGAAAGCGAATGGGATGTAACTTATAAACTTACTCAGTGTTTGTTGACCTACAAGAAGCGTATGATATCGTCCCGTAACAACAGTGAAGCGCAATGAGTAGAAGTAAAGGAAACAGAATAAATAAAGGTAGTAAAAAAATTGTGTAAATATATTATATACATATACTAAAAGTTAACAAGAATTTTCTTCGCCGTTCCCAGTAACTGAAGGGCTTAGATAAGGCTGCTGTGGAAAACTAATATTATTCAAAATATATTTAAACGTAGTGCATTTGGAGAAGGAAGTATATAGGAATGGGAGTGCAAATACACTGCTCCAAGAAATTAATGCACCACAACTAACAATTGCAATATTGTTTAATGTATTGCGCAATTTAACAACAATCAACGCAAAAATAAAAAAAGTCAAAATTAGAAAACTGAAAAATCTTACTTCGATCGTACTTGTCTTCCGAGAATGTCCCAGAGGTGCTCAATCGGATTCAAGTTGGGACTTCTGGCTGGCCATTGCATAACAGGAATACCAATGTCGGCTAGGTATTCTTGCATAATTGTGGCTGTGTGGGGCCGAACGTTGTCGTGTATTAATTGAAAGTTGCCTCCGATGTATGGCGCATATGGCACAACATACTGTTCTAAGATAACCGTAATGTACCTCTGACTGCATAAGTGCCGTTGGGGAAGATGCGTAGGTATGTGCGGGCCATGAAAGGTATGCCTCCCCATACCGTTACCTATAGAGCCACCACCAAATGCAGCCGTGGGGGCAAAATTGCATTGAGCATATCGTTTATTTGGACGTCTAACAACTCCAGTGCACTTATCACAACTCTCTAAACAAGATCTGGACTCGTCTCTGAACAAAATGCGTCTCCAATCTTCATTTTCCCAATTCAAGTGCTTTCTAGAAAAATCCAATCTGAGTCTGCGGTGGTCTGCAGTCAACTGTGGGCCAGTAATCTGGCTCTCAGATTTCATTCCAGAAGACGTTGGCGAACGGTTTCAATGCTAACATGCACCTTATGTACTGCTGAAAGTTGTCTTTGGAGGGCTCTTGTGGTGGTAAAGCTCTTTCTTAGTGCACGCATTCGAAGAAAACGATCTTCTTCTTCTACAGCGGTACTAGCACGTGGTCGCCCTTGTCCTGGTTGTCAGCGATAGCGCGGAAGGAATTCCCTTCTTCGGACAAAGTAAGGGCTGTGACACACTCATCGCGACTTAAATTTCTTGAGATACGTTGCATTTTAAATAAGACTGATCGTACAAGCACTTGTTTGATGACCGCTACACGATTTGATAAGTGTAAAAGTAAAACGAAACTGCAAGTAAATTGTAAATGTGTATGTAAAATTGTTTAATTTTTTTAACAAAGTTGAAGATGTAGAAACTGACCACGAGTAACATGTGTCTATCAGTTTTGTATCAGACATCCATTCCATGCATTTGCTTGAAGTAGATAGCGCACTGCCATTCTTTTATCGCAACATTAATAACTGATTCGTTAATTTCTTAAAGCAGTGTAGATGAATACTATTTGTCTACATTGCATTTTGTAGACGACCAAATAATTTTTGCAGGAGACGAACAGGATATACAGTATATGTTTCTAAAGTTAAATGAAGAATATAACAAATGGGGATTAGAAATAAAGATGAAGAAACTCAATGTTGTGGCACAGGAAAAGGCATGAAATTGTAATAAATACTTAACCGTAAAACACTGGAAGGGTTAGGGATATTTAGGAACATGTATAACGAATGCTGGTAGTTGTGAAGAATAGTTTAACAGGGAAATAGTGCAAGACAGAAGAAAGGTGATAAGACAACTTCACCCAATATTAAGGAACCAACGTGTAATTAAACATGCTAAAAAAGGTGCTTCGATACAAAGCTACAATAGGGAGCACTAGTACATATTGGGCGAAATTCTGGGAATCAAGTAGAAGAAATGAAGAAACACTGAAGAAAATGGAAAAGGAGTTCTGGCGAAGAAGTTGTAAATGGAGGAAGCTTGAAAGGGTTAGCAAGGAAGATACAAGGAGGACAATGAAAACAAACCGCTATAAAATAGTAGAAAGAAGTAAAGAGAAAATGGACAAGAGTAAACCAAAGACGGAAATAAGGATGTTCTAGGTTAGAGTGCAAAAGGGGACTAAGAAGGGCTATGGAAGCAAAACACCCGAGAGATGGAGATTTGTATTAATAACAAATGGAACTTCAAATACATTAAAAATCTTCAATTTAGGTATGAAAAAGGCAAAACCTAAGTATTAATGTGAAACTGGGATTTATATAATCGTTAACATTGAGTCAAGGTAAATAAGAAAAATAGCAATCATAGAAGTGTTCGCTGTAAATCGTTTATAACGTAAACATATTTCCTAGTAGTACCAGTAGTAGTTACGCAAGCTATTCCGAATCACACACGTTTGCTTTTATAAATTGTATGATGTAAAACTTAGATAAACAATTAAAAATTTATTTTACGGTTGACTAATAGTATTAAACATATTTTTAAGCCATTAGGCAATAATTTAATAATACGAAACTCACCGCTGTTCCCAGGAGCTGAATCAGACCCATAGTGTATAATATAATGGCTCCCACTAAATACAGCTGCATTTCTATTCCCTTATATCCTACCAAAACTTTTGACAAAGTTCCGTTGAAGAACGTCATCAAACCCAAAGAAGTGTTGATAGTAATTGTGATCATTGCAAAAAGAAGCCATATAAGTTGTGCTGGACTAGCAATTTCATTCCAGTACTTCAATGTGTATATAATGGCTGAATGTAGCCTGCTTGTTTGTACCAAAGCATTGGACAATGAGTTGACGAAGTTGCGTTGACTTTTGCTCAATAAAATACGTCGCCGCTGCGCCTTTTTTAGCTCAATCGTTTTCAGCATAAGCGTTTTCAGGTTGTTGTGGCATTGCTTTAATAAATGCATGTATATGACACCTCTCATTGAATACTCGTATGCTATAATTAAATCCACGTAGAAGGATAAAATTGAAGCAAGACTTGTTATGAACCTCCAGTGCTTATTATCCTGTGCGTCAAATAAAAATGCTACGAAAATACTCATTAAAATAATTATAAGAAGAGCGTGGCCATAAGAACGGTTGCGCATCCGGCAAACCGTTTTCTCATCTAGAAGTGGATCGGAACCAAAAAATTTAAAATTATGCAGTAACATGTGTAGTCCAACAAACTCGTCTCGGCCAATCTTTGTATTGAAAAGACAAGTGAAAATCAAAAGAAATGATCGTAGAGAGCAGAAGAAATGTGTTAACATTTGTACCAACGGTATGGCTTCGGCGTCTTCCGCATTATGAGCAAGAGCTATAATGATGGAATACCCGTTACAATAGCAACCACCCATGAGAACGACCAGGATTAAAATTGATGTAATTATATGTTTTTTAGAATACGATATCCAAATCTTGTTGGATGTATTTGTATGTAAGCAATCTAAATATATTGGTGGAACTCCTATGTAACACGAAAAACTGTTAAGCGTTCCATGTACGCAAGATATGCAGTTTTGTGATACCTTCTTCTTTTCCAACATATCTCTATTGTTCTAAATTTAGCTAGTTATTTTCTACAACTAGAAATTAGGATCATAATGATAATTATCGTAGAATCAATATACATAAAGTACAGTGTATTTAACGATATAATTAGTACTGTACCGGTTAGAAAGCAAACAAGAAGTAGAAATATCAACGCACGTCTTTTAACCTATCGTTACAGACAATCAATAGTCAACAGTACTGATCACTTATTTGCGTTTTTGTGGAAAAATTGATCGCACAAACTCTGATATGCGAAGCATTAATATTAATATTAAAAAATATGAAGATGTAATTGCTATTAGTTTTAATCTTCATGCTTTCCAAGCACGGCAATTGATATTTTAGGCCATTTTCAATTTTCTCTTTATTATTTGCTATTACAATCTGGTCGTAATGTCCAATGACTAATTTAAATCTAACTTAAATGACGGAAGTTTGAGACTTATAACTAAAATATATTCATCAGCGTTCCTAAGGTTCTGATAATTTAATATACATACATATATATATTGAGATGGTATCGCGTAGCTTAATTAATTATTTATTTATATAAATAAAGGATACATGCATATTAAATCACACCTAAGGGTTGTTTCTTTTGTGGAAGGTTTCTTTCGATTCATTTAGATACAGACTTGTTTCTTGTTAGATTGAAATTACAGTTGAGGCATATGCTATGGTGTTTAGCACAAGAATGAGTTTACAAAAAAAGTAACCAACACAAGAAGATTTTATAAAGGAGACATTAGCTGTCTGGAAGGATTTTATTTGTAGCAGTTTGGAGTTCAGAGATGGACGAAAATTCTGGAGAGTGCAGTTAGTGATACTGAAATCAATTTG